>CM035228.1:68765563-68955144 GCA_020226215.1 Sindora glabra
ATTCAACAGTAAACAAGCTAGATTATATAAAATTCAGTTCCATAATTCCATGAACAAGTTCACCTAAGCTAAGTACAGAGGTTTAGTGTGAGAACATCATAAGATCAGAAGAAAACAAGAAAACAGAGGAGGAAGCCAAACAATCCATGAAGATCTATAAATTTCTTGCTTGGTTCTTCAATTTCTTGCTTGGATCCGTGTTAGAAGGCGCCTTTGATGAGCATTTTGGTCTCTCCTAGGGCTTCTCCTAGCAACTTCTTTGTTAATTCTCAGAATTCTCTCCCTTCCACACCCTAGTTTGCAGGATTTCGCGCGAAACTTATATTCTTTGATGTACACGGGGTCAAACACGGCCCGTGTTGAACCCCGTGTTTCTCAGCGAAAGTTTGAGCAGCAAGGAACACGTTGTGTGACATGCCCCGTGTTCTTCTACGAATTGTCAAGCAGCAATGTACACGGGGTAGTACACGTCCCGTGTTCTACCCCGTGTTTCTCAGCGAAGACTGATCAGCATACTACACGGGGTGTGACACCCTCCGTGTTCTTCAGAGGCGAATGGCAGTAATATACACGGGGTGTGACACGTCCCGTGTTCACACCCGTGTTCTTCTCTGAGTAGCCCAGTGAAGTCACGAAGCCATCCAGAATGAAACACGGCATTGAACACGGGGTTACCATTACCCCGTGTTCTTTACTGAGTAGACAATCTTGCTTCAATGCTTCAAGATTTGAATGGTTTTGCCTCTAAATTCTTTTCTAATGCTCATATGTTTCATTTCATGCCCTGAAAACAAGATATAGAGCATCTAAGCATCTTTTTCAATCAATTTTGCACAAAATACTAAGTAAATGAGTGATAAAACACATAGAATTTAGGTGTATTTGTGCACTTATCAGAAATCATAAATACCTTTCAACAAATGGTAATGGTCTGTACAACCTATCAATCAAACTATAATTGTAATGATACAATAGTCTGTCATTACTTAATAGCAGACTTTACAGGATAATTAAAAGGTTAGTGGGATGATCATCTTACAGAAATAGAAAAAACTTAAATAACAAAAGCCATTAGGCAAGATAGGAATGGACAAATAATCTTAAGACCTGATAATAGACTAATTCCTGATGCTATAAATACACTTATTTATGCCATAGGAAGACACTTTATTGTTGATCCTACCTTTTGGAAAGATAAATCATCCAAACTCCTTTCCAATCTTAGGTGCAAAGATCCATCTGAGTTTAGATGGTATAAGGACATGTTATTTACTCGAGTCTTTACTAGGTCAGACAGCAACCAACCTTTCTGGAAAGAAAAATTCCTTGCAGGACTTCCTATAACCTTAGGAGATAAAGTCCAAGAAAAAATCAAAAGCCGTTATGGTGACTATATCCCTTATGAACATCTTACTTATGGAAAATTAGTAAATTATGTTCAAAAGGTAGCCTTCAAAATTTGTCAGGATGACAAAATCCAAAGATAACTTGCTAAAGAAAAAGCTCAAAACAAGAGAGAATTAGGAACCTTCTGTGTGCAATTTGGATTACCCTACTCAAAAACCTTTAAACTAAAACATACAAGAAGAGCTAGGCAATAAATGTTACAACCGAAACCACAATTGCAACCCAAGCCTAAACGTTCTTCAGACAAAATCCAAAGGAGGAAACCTAAACCTAGATATACTCCACCTCCTTATCAAGCTTAAGATATTAGGCTTGTGTGTTATAGGTGTGGTAAACCTGGACATATTGCCAAATATTGTAGATTGAAAAGAAGGATAGAGCAACCAAATTTGGAAGAATCCATTTCAAACTAAATAATCAATCTTCTTGCCGAGGAATCCTTGCAATCTAAATAAGAATCCAAAATAGAGGAAGAAAATCAAGTACAGCAAATGTCTTATCTCCTTGAAGATGATGAAATATCCTCAGAGGACTCGCCCCTTGAGTTTGAGGTAAATATGCTCAATATGGAGCAAAACTTGCTTTTTGACATCATTAGTGACTATCCTGACAATGATAAAAAGCAAGAATATCTCCAGAAAGTCAGGCAAAATCTGGATAAACCTTCATTTTCAAAAAGTTTTCTTCAACCAATACATTACAATTTCAAAGATGTTTTAGATAAATTTAAGTCAGACTAAAGCAAACCTGTTACATTATAGGACTTGCAGTCCGGAATAAACCTACTTAAAACAGAAGTTAAGGAGCTCAAATCAATTCAAAAACTCCAATGAGAAATTATTACTGAACTTCAGGTATCCCCAATATCTCCGAAAAGGAAAGAAAAAATCAATGGGGATGGAGAAGAAGAAGAAAATGATTTCATAGGATCTATTTCTAAAATTTCAGTTCCAAAATATTATATTTTGATCAAACTTATTAAGAAAAACTAGGAACTAGAAATAGTTGTCTTATTTGATACCGAGACAGATATTAATTGCATTCAAGAAGGCCTAGTTCTAACAAAATTTTTTGAAAAAACTAATGCCAAAATTAGATCTGCCAATGGCTCATTTCTTGAAATTAATTTCAAATTATCTAATGTTCAAATAGTAAATTCTTCTTACAAAATAAATCAAGAATTCTTACCTGTAAAGAATTTGTCTAGTAAAATTATCTTAGGTAATCCATTTATTCAAGCCTTGATGCCTTACAAGATTATAAATAAGGGGATTACAACTAAAGTTTTTATTAAGAAATCCCAGAAGATTAACTTGATAGACTGCAAAGAAGCCTAAATAAGTTATCTTGCTGAAGAAATCTCTTTCAAAAGGATTGAACAGTATATACAAAACTCAACTGTTCAATCAAAAATTAAATTCTTAGAAAAAAGGATAATCAATAATGTATGTGATGATTTACCAAATGCTTTTTGGAATAGGAAGCAACATATGGTAGAATTACCATATGAAAAGGATTTTTCAGAAAGGAAAATTCCTATGAAGGCAAGACCTATCCAGATGAACCATGAACTTCTGGATTATTGCCAAAAGAAAATAGATGATCTCTTAAAAAAGGGATTATTAGAAAATCAAAAAGTCCTTGGTCTTGTACAGCATTCTATATTAATAAGAGTGTTGAAATAGAACGAGGCATACCAAAGCTTGTGATTAATTACAAGCCACTCAATACTGCACTTCAATGGATTTGGTAACCTATCCCCAATAAAAAAGATTTGTTAAACTAACTTTATTTAGCAAAAATCTTTTCAAAATTTCATATGAAATCTGGATTCTAGCAGATTCAAATAAAACCTGAGGATGGATATAAAATAGCATTCACAGTACCATTTGGTCAATACTAATAGAACATAATGTCTTTTGGTTTGAAAAATGCTCTCTCAGAATTTCAAAGGATTATGAATGATATTTATAATCCATTTTCCAAATTTACCATTGTTTATATTGATGATATTTTAGTTTTCTCAGAAAGTATTGATCAACATTTTAAACATCTCAATATATTCCTTGATATAACCTAAAGAAATAGTTTAGTTATTTCTAAAACCAAATATTCTCTTTTTCAAATAAAAATTTGATTTCTTGATCATCATATTTATCATGGAACTATAACTCCGATTGAAAGATCGATTGAGTTTGCTGATAAATTTCTTGATCAACTAATTGAAAAAACTCAATTGTAAAGATTTTTGAGTTGTTTAAATTATGTTATAGATTTCTTCCTAAATCTTTCAAATCTTGTTAAACTATTGCATGATCGTCTCAAAAAGAGTCTTCCTCCATGGACTGACATGTATACAAAAATAGTCAGACAAGTAAAAGTCCAAGTCAAGAGCCTTCCTTGTTTGTATATTTCAAACCCCACTACATTCAAAATTATTGAAATAAATGCATCTGATTTAGGATACGGAGGAATCTTAAAACAGGTTTTAAATGGTAAAGAGCATATAATTGCATTTGTATCAAAGCATTGGAATCCTACACAATAAAACTATTTAACTCCTAAAAAGGAAATCTTAGCAATTGTTTTGTATGTCCAAAAATTTCAATCTAAACTTTTAAATCAAAAATTTCTTATTCGAGTTGATTATAGCTCAGCCAAATCTATTCTCTAAAAAGATATCCAAAATATTGCATCAAAATAGACTTTTGCCAGATGGCAAGGCATTTTAAGTGTATTTAATTTTAAGATTGAACACTTAAAAGGTTCTTTAAATTCTCTTCTTGATTTTCTTACTAGAGAATTTTTACAGGGAATAAGTCAGCAAATATGAAGAAGTTAAAAAATATAGAACCTCCTTATCTGAATAAGAGAAAACCAACTACAGATGAAAAGGCCAAATAGATTGCCATATCCTCCAAATCAAAACCCAAATCTTCATCATCTAGGTAAATTAAAGATAATGATTTTCAAATAAAAGTCCTCCAAGCTTTGGCGGCCTCATTACAAAAGCCTCTCCAAATAGCAAAAAAATATTGGGTTGACATAGCCAAGGAAGATCAAAAAGCTCATAAACTTATCCTTAGCTAATCCAAAATTCTTCAGGCTATAACTAACCAGAAGAACCAAATTACTAAAGTAAGAACTTCATCCAAAGCCGTAGTTCCAGCTAAACCAAAGCCACTCACCATAACTATCAAATACATTAAAAAAAACCCAATCATCAGAATCTGTTATATACAAAACCCAAATATTAGGCCAGTAATCCCTTAGATCTTATTCCTAAAATCTTTCCCTAAGACTGGCACTTTATTCCAAAGTCTTTTCTCCACACTAGAGAATTCTATCAACATATTTTAGAAGACTCTGGTTCAATCTATATTGAACACCACAGGGGCAAAGATGATCCAAATTTGATTACTCATTCGAGTTTCAAAATAGAAAATATTATTACTTCAAATGAATGAGGCCTGGACCATTCAAAATGAAGAAATTTAAAAATTTTTTTAACTCAAATCTTATAAGATATTCATACTAGGATTACCAAGAGGCCTGGATGAATACTTTATACTTTCAAAATAAGAACTTCAAACATTCTTAGCTTATTTTCTTTCTTTATAATACCAAGTATCAAATTTTCAGTTAGTTCGTAAGATGGTGGAACATTTTCGGACCAACTGAAGAAATTTTACCTAAAAATATTAAAAAAGGATAGGAAATATTTCGTGATTACTTCAATTCAAAAAATCATGAAAATTTTCCTATGCTTTTACAATTCTTTCTCAGAATAGGCCTTCCATGGTGTTACTTCTAGGCATATTAACTTGCTCAAAATCCTGAGGGAAATTATCCTATCCTTTAAAGGTAAGGGTCTGTCAAATAATGGGCTAAATTCAAATATTATGCCATGGCTGAAGAACCTTAAGTTCTTAAATGGTTCAAAAAGCATCCTGAGTTTAACAAAAATCCCAAGAGAGGAACTAATTAGTTCCTACAAACTAAATCCTAGTTCATGGCTGCACTTGCTTCAACTTCAAATCCAGAAGAATGGTCCTCTAAAATTGAAGACATTCAACTGATGTTAAAATCCAAAGTTGAGGTTGAGTCCTAAGCTTCGAATAATTCTCGAGTAAAGTTTAAAGATTCTGAAGACTATGCATAATAAAATGAAGATGATTGCTTTGGAATAGACTTTGATGAAGTCAATTTCGAAGATCTAGTCTGAACCATCAGATATGAAGATCTGATCTGAGCCCTTAGATGTAAATACTAGGTCATATTTAGATTGTCGGCACCAGAAGACAAATTCAAATACTTGGTGGAGACAGCATAATTGAATTCTCGACAAATTCCTTCAGCTTTAAGTCAATTCAGCACTTTCGGTGATTAAAGTTGATGTCAAATAATGTAATTTTACTATAGCACTTTTACTGTTCACCTACGAGGTATTACTGTAGAAGTCAAATTTTGCTTATAAAAGAGGCAAACCAAATGTTAGAGAACAAGCCTTTAGAAAGCCACAAAAGAATCTCTACTTGCTGGTTCTCTCTCTCTCCCAAATTCTCTTTGTAAGTTCTATGTTTCATCAATAAAATTTTTACAGTCCGTCTATAATCCTTGCTTTCATTACTTTGCCTTTCTTTCTTTCTTTATATCTAGGGACCTCCGGGGTTTGTTGCCCTTTCCTAGCAATAAGAACTTGATGAATGCATTAAAGAATGGCTTTAGAAAGTTTAATGACCATCTTTCATGATCCAATTTGATTGTGACTATTATGGAACCCATTATTTGGTTTCGACTAGCCTTATATGCAAACTATATAGATTTTAACTTAATAAAAATTATTTCATTTTCATAATAACTAGCATTTATCATAAACTCTAAAATACATGGGCAGAATTTTCTATATTTTTGAATACTTTGAAAAGGCCACACACCTTAGAATATAACAAACCATATATAAAATATAGTAACATGACACATTATTCCTATAGGTACGACTACAATCAATTCTATTCCAACTTTAAATTTCCTTAGCATAATGTCTTTGATCTCTCTAAGAATAACAAAGTTTGTTAGTTTAGCTTCCTTTAAAAATGTTAGAAATAAAAAGAATTAGTTACAAGAATCTAATGAGTATATACCTACTAAAATTTATAACTATAAGATGATGGTGATGATGATAAAGAAAAATGAGCATAACTCGAATAAGGAAAAACATGTTTACATTTTAGGCTTACTAACTTGTGATAACAAACTTGCTTACCTCAAGCTCTTATCTTTATTTATGTCAAAACACTAATTTGCTCAATAGTGGAAGCGCACACAATTGTTAAAGGCTAAACAAACCATATGATTTGCATTGCATTTCTATAAGTAGTAGCTAATAATCTCATAAGTGCATAAGCATGCCTTTACTCAATTATTCATTTGTATAAAGTTGTATCATATATAAATAAAACTAATAAACCTTTTTATGACTCCTAGTCAACTTTATAGCCTCTACAAGCTCCATTCTTGTTCCTCTTAAGCCAACCTCATGCCCTTCATAAGCTAAATCCTCCAAATTTGGATTATAAATAATTAACACATCCCATTACAACTCTTGTGTCATAAATCAGATTTGATTCCTTTTTTATCATTTAATCATAATTTCATTCTTACTCATACCAAAAGCAAAAAGAAACAAAAAGCATTACTATGCCTTTAATGCAAGGTCACAAATACATGACATCCATCCAATAAAAATCATCTGATTTATATCAATATTGAGAAGATGTAATTTATGTAACACAACACTACCATACCTCTATTTTATGGTCTTAAAGATAAACTTAACCAAGGCTTGCAAAATATTTATATTTCCAATATACCGAATATACTAATTCACTATCACATCAATTATAATATTCATGAATATATATATGTATACCAATGACATGCCATATTTATAAAATATATTGTTATTTATATAAACATATATATATATGTAGTCATATAAATATTTATCTATATAGGAAAGAAAAAAATTAAGGATTTTTATGCATTAGTAATGTATATACTTACGTTTAAAATGTCATTTCCCTTCAAGAATTTCAAAGCATCCAAGTGTCTTTTCTCTACTTCCTATTCATCAATTTACAAGGATAATTCACAAGTTTGTTCAAACTAATTATTTTTCCTTCTAAAAATCCTTCCTTTAGGCTTTGAATAATTCATTCTAATTTATTGAATCATAATCTTCATTAATTTTCAAAAATTTTACAAAAAAAAATAGTTATTAGCTCTAAAGTTAGAGTTCTTGAATCAAACACAAAACACTAAAAATATTAGAATTTTATGCTTTAGATGAGGTTATCTCATCTTAAAAAAGCTACCCTTAGCTTGGCAGTGGCTAGAAAGAAGTGGAACACTAGTAACCAAAGGAGAGCCAAAATGCCTTGTGATGCACCATTTTTGCTATGATTGATAGCTCTTTTCAATGCTAGTGGGTTGCTATTGGCTAAAAGGATGATGAGGGAGAAGGGGAATAGCAATGGTGGTGTATGGTTAGTGGTGGCAAGGAGAAAGGAGGAGGATTGAGAGTGAAGAGGAAGAAAGGGAAGAGAGAAAGAGAGGATGACATTTGAGAAAAATGAAAGATGAGAAAAAATGATGACCTGTGGGAGCTGTGGGAAATTTCACCATGCATTAGGGTGTATCGTAAGCCCCCTTGCTTACCCATCCATTTAGTTAACTTCAAGGGAAATATATGAAGGAAGAGTTATAGTGTAAGTATGAGTATGATTTCCAAGTATGAGAGTGGATCCTAGCTACCCATTTTAAATAGAACTCTACTCTTACCCAATCACAACTGTTCACTTCATACTTCACCATTTTTGTTTTCTTTTTTAATAATTTAATAATAATCAAACAATTTAAGAACTAAAAATAAATAATAACACTTAAACAACTAAGCATGCGACTAACTATTTTTATTCTATTTGAAATTTGCTAAAATAGTAAAATTTTAAATATTACATCTAATTAATATAAATACTTTAGAGCTTTTGAAAAAAAAATTAGCTCAAGGATTACAACATCCTTTCTTGATAAAAGCTCTAGACTAAGGCCAAAAAAGGGTCTTCCTCATTTTTCAGAAAAAAAAAAGGAGTAATAGCTAATAGAAGCATTCATGGCTTAAAAATATTGGATGCAAGGAATTGTGTGAAAAAAGATGAAGACGTGATTTGAAGGTAACAAAAAATGTAAGTTTTTATAGTCAAAGCTTGTTTTCTCCTATTGGATTATACGTCTACTCTACAATGGCGTGGAGGATGCAACAGATACACAGAAAGAAATGATAGAAAAGAAATTATCTGGGGGCATGAAAACCCACTATACAGAGCACAGAAAAAAAGTTGATAACATGTGAGATTATGGCATACCAAAAAAAAAAAAGATAAAAGTCTCAAGGAAAGGTAATGTCATTTATATAGATAGAGACAAAGATAGTTTAAAAGGTACATATGAATGTGTATATATATATATATAGAAAAGTAAGAAAACGAGAAAATTATTATTCATGCCGAAAGGTGATGACTCCATCAAAGAAATTTGGACCCCACTATCTGCGGTTTAAAGTCATTGTGCTTCTATGCCATAAGATCCAAACTTCACCTATCCATATCCTAAGAAGCCTTTCTATAACAGTTCCAGTGCAACGCCTTCCCATAAAGGTATCGGTCATAATTATGACTAATAACTAATAGAGAAAGGTCATTTTCACTACAAGGTTCTAGAAACTCGAGTGCACCACACCGCTGGCATTCCAGATGCCAATGTTAACCATGTTAGAAACCCATTTGTGATGCTTAGGATAATCTACCATTGCTAAAGATGAATTTGTATTTGGTTATGACGTACGCAGGGGGCTAGAGTCATAACTTCCTACCACAACAGAAAACCTCAAATGGAAATAGATGTTGGTAGAAATCTCAGAGTGAGAAGTGAGGGATTTGCCTTGGAGTTCTAGCTATGATTTTCAAAATTGAGTTACTCCACTCACATGTTATCCCTCTAATATTGGAGAGCATGCCATTGAAATCTATCTGAAGTATGGTCAACAAATTGTCCTTTTATAGCTAGGAATAGGCATGTTCTTAGTTGCTCATAGTTTGGCAAATCCCCAAAATAATTCAAAAAATGAAGCAATAGCTTAGCCTCATAAGAATGAGTTAACAGAGTTATCACCCCGGTTGGAATGTAGCAGTAAAAAGGATGACTGCTCCATAATAGGTCCTTACCGCTGTGGTCCCCCAACCCACGAGCCCATTGTGGTGCTTTTTAATGTCAGCAGAATGCTTTTCATTGAAAGATATAAACTTCTAACCCTAGAAGAATCCCTAAGTGAATATTCTTTCTTCATTATCTTTAGCAAGGTTGGTAACCACCATATAGGAGGAATTTAAATTTACACTAGACATTTTTATGGTAAGATCAGAAGAAGAAAAACAGGGATTTGCTTAAGAATATTCTCCTTTACAAAAAGGCAAGTATACTTAAGTTATGAAGTAAGCAATTAAGAAAGAAGCTTAACATTTTATAGGTGATGTGGTAACTATTCCCCCAGCATCATGATACATAAGAACAAGTGTTATCATTAAAACAACACATCTTTTATAAAGTTATGGAAGTTGATATCAAAGCGTCATTCCTCTTTATAACACAGTGGAGAATAAATGTCAGCATGAAGATTAAGAGTTAATGAAAACGGATTTCATCGAAGGCATAAATTATTATTTACATTTTATAAAAAAATATGGAAAAACAAAAAAGAAAAAGGTGAAGATCAAGTCTAACATAGTATGATTCTTCTTGTCAAAGAATATCATTCCTGCTTAAAGTGGTTAATAGGAACTTTCCTTTGGTTTCACAAGACCCAAGAGCTTTGTTCATATCCCTTAGTCTTTATTTCCTTCAAGTTGATGAAAGAAAGATTATTTATAGCAATCATAAAGCAGAGGCTTCCCAGCTGCGTTTTAATAGTAATCAACACTTGTACTCGATACCGTCACTATCTTACCACTAGATGATGGATATTAGGATGACTTGTGCCCTTGACATTCCATGAATTAATATTAAATGGCTTTATATAATACCTTGCTAGGGCAGGAGGACTACTTTCTATTCAAAGTGAACCCTCCATGTATTCACCCCATTATCAGGATCATTATTGTACCTCTCTATGCTGATGACAAAATTTAAAAGGAAAAAATACCCTATAATGCATAGAAATATAGATAAGGACGCCTACCATGGAAATACAAGTCATGATGATGTGACGGGCACCTAAATGAGTAGGTTGCATCCTTTCCCACAAATGATTGAAGGCCAAATGATGCTAGAGGTCCAAGCCAAAATCGACAGGTACTTCCTCACTTATTATGGATAGTAACTGATGCAATCCTAGCATGTTTTAATTAAGGTAGTCACTGTGATGATAAATGAATGGAGGAATTTGTTGTGCTTCATGATACATATTAAAGTGAATGATAGCACTACTATTAATAAAAAGGGTGGAAGGACGAATTTTCCATCTCGTTCTTCTGGGAAAGTTCTTTAATAAACCTTGGCATTTATGAGGATGTATTAATATAAATTCCCTATACCATTTCACTCTCATTCACATACATATTAGCAACAGTGGGACCATGTACAAAGCAAGAGCTTGGTTGACTCATGAAATTATAAAAAGGAAGATTGAGAAATTTATTCTTAAAGAATTCTTAATTAAGAGAAAGCAATTTGCTCAATTCACAGTAAGGAAACCTGCGATTAGGCATTGGATTTTATATTGCTTAATGGACACTTAAGCTAATCATCCCAATGCACGAAAAATTAGTAGTATTAATTATTTTCTCTTATTACAAAGTGAGTTACATAGTTAGAAAGCAAAGAAAAGGCACAATTATCACAATATTAAAGTAAGGAGATGAAGAGGTAAAATTTTCATTTGTTGTGCCATAGTTTATAAGAAAATAGAATATCCTAAAAATTCTTGAGGAAGCAGAAAAGATACTATAAGGCAGCTCGACCCATCATTTGCTTTTGCCACATGAATAACATCTTTGTTCCAAAGTGCCTAAGCACTAACAGAGAAATCCATAGCCTTTATCAAGTCTAAACCAATAAAAGGAAGCTCTTCGGTGATACCTTGAGCTCTTAGTCCATCCAAATGGGTCTTAGTAATGATGAAAACATGAAATTCCTATCGTGCCAGAATCCTATCAACAAAGGTACAAAAATTTGAGTACAATACGCCACGGGCATTCCAAACTTTGATTTGAATGAAAGGTGGCATAATGATAGGGTCATTAGGGTTACGATGGTAATATCCTCAAAAGAAACCCATATTCATCTGATTGTGCTTATGCTTCTAAAGTCAGATCTATGGAAAAATGCAGTAAGGAGGCTGGTTAGGTGCTAAAAATTTTAAAGCGCCGGCTTCCTCTATCATAATGTGCCATTTACCATCCTTTATCTAACACCACTTAGATCATCTGCTTGTCTTTCCACCAAGCTCTGTGCACCATGATTTGGCTCTGGCTCCAATCTGGAAGAAAGTTTGTATAAACTCCCTGCTTAGGAAAGTGTAAGGGACGCTCTAAAGGGTATAAGTCCAGGAAATCTTGTGGATAGCAAGTGAATGGATGGAGCAAGAGTGTTGCGACATCCTTGTTTAAGGGTTTTACCTTATTAACAAGACAAGAAGCCTAGTAAGGGTAAAGACTATGCCATAAATCCCATGTGAAAAGACCAAGCCAGTGCCCTATTCCCTTCAAATTAGTAGCAATCACTGAAAGAATCTCCCTGGGTGCACTTATGAAATAAGACGCATAATAAAAGCCCCAAATAAATGAATGGTTCTTGGTTAGAACTGTAATTGCCAGTAGTAAAATCAATATTAGGAAAATTAAAGCATTCCAACCATTTGTCAGAAAATTTAAAATGCAAATCATAAGGAAAAAGTAAAAATGCATAAAGATATGTATTTTAATTATTACAAATGTTATGGAACAGAGTCCTATTAGAAAATAGATACAAGAAAAAGAACAAAAATGATGAAAGAGGTATTATAAGATCAATCATCGGCACATTTTGCAACCACCACCTGCGCATGAAGCAACTCACTAATAGTAGGGTTATGATAAAAATACGCCTTAAACTCTTTAGGATCCCGCGACATCCATATCTTTCCAGTGGAGCCCAGAGCATTAATAACTTCTGCTTCAGATAGAGACAGCACTCTCGTAATTCATAAAGAGCAAAAGTTATGTTTTTAGAACAAAGCTTGTCTCTTACAAAGTGATTTATTAGTGAAATATTTTGGTTGTTTGTATAAAATGTTTTAAGTAGGAAAATGGTGGAAATATGACATTTAATGTTAATATTTCAAGGTTAGAAAGTTTTATAAAATTTTACAAAAGTTTTATCTAAAAGTTGATACTTCAGAGATTAAGCTTTGTTTCTTACAAAGGTGTTTAGTGAAACATTTTGGAAACTTGTGTAACATGTTTTGAGCATGAAAAAGGTAAAAATGGCATTCAAATACAAATTCTTAAATTTGGAAATCTCTAAAAAGAGTCACAAAAATTTGCATAAAAATTTGATATTTTTAAGAATAAGGATGATCTTTAAAATCTAGTGAAGGATTATACTTGAATGCTTGAAAATTAGATGTTTAAATGTAAAGAAATAATGCTATTTTTATGCTTCTATACCAAAAGTGTTTTTGCTTGATTTAGTAAGAATAATATAATTTCTTACTCAATAGAATAATGTACAAAGTTTGGGATTGAATAAGCTTAGTGTTGGAAATGACAAAACTTGGAAGACCTAAGTTATAGTGTCACAGTTTTGCTAAAAAATCATGCAACTAATGCTTCATTCTTAAAGTAAAATCTTGCTCGAATTTTAGTGCACAATTGTATGAATATAATAGCTTGAAAGTATGTTTGAATATGAATGGTGCAAAAACATGGAATAAGTTCCATGAGTTGCACTGTCTAATTGTAAGTTTCCATACTATTTAATACATTAAAAATATTGAGACTTTGTCCTATGAAAAATTATATTAAAGTGATGAAAAGAAGCCTTTAGTAATGCTCTTGAAATTTTTAAGAAAGAGTTGGTAAAATCTTATGTGTGAAATATGATTTGATATAATAAGGTTATTAAAACCTTTTAGAAATGAATGATATGTTTGAATTGTTAAAATTTAGCATCAAATATGAAAGCACGAATGCTTGAAATATGCTTCACAATTTTCATGCTAAAACTGTAAGTATGTATGTTTTAGGGCATGAGTTATATTAGAAGTTATCTTATGAATTATATATGTACTTATGAATTTTTATACAAGAGTCTTTGAATAATGCTTATAAGAGAGAGGTGATAAAGTCTTGTTAGTGGAATGTGATGAATGATCTAGTGTAAGTATATGAATGTTTAAAAAGTGGTCACTTGAATGTGACGAGGCAATTATAAATATTCTTTTGCTAGATTATATAGTTATAATTATATTATTGTTGAAATAATGTTTATGGCAAAGGATAGTATTCTGACCCTACCCTAATATTGTTATGAAACTTTGAAAAAAGCATCTGAAGACTACATAAGTCTATCTTCATTAATGAAAGTGTTGAAAGACCACTAATTTATATTTGCTAATGTGAAGAATTGTCGAAAGCCTAAACATCTTTATTATACACAAATCCAATAATAGTGTTAAGGATTTTTCTCATAAGCTATCCTTAATTGATTGATTAAGCTAATAACTGCAAGGCCTGCAACAAGTTTGCTATCCTTGTTTAATAATGAGATGATAATTACAAGGAATAATTTTCACAATGCCAAAGTAATTCATGAGGCTTGAAATGCTATATATATATATATATATATATATATATATATATATATATATATATATATATATATATATATATATATATATATATATATATATATATATATATATATATATATATATATATATATATATATATGTTGTGGCTTGAATATCATATATGATATGTAATATTGAAATTTAAAAGGTTTCGATATAATTCATGCATAAAGCAATTAAATTACTCACTATACTTATGGTTATGCTTTTCAAATACTAGAATCTATATGACACCCATTGAGATCTCTATCATTTGATAGCACTTATAAAAAATTGCATTGGGATGGTATAGTCTTGAGTTTCGCTTCCTTATGGCACAAATGTACACTAGTCCATGATTAGCTTTGCCACAAACCCTACTTTAATTCTTGAAGCACTAATAGGAGCTCCATATTCCCTAGCCTCTAAGGACCCTAACTCTTATGACTCTACTGCGAATATGGACTCAACTGATAACTAGTTTGGTAAATAACTATCATGTTTATTTGTTTTTAATTATTTGTATAATTATGTTCTAAACCTCTACATCATTTGTATAATTATTTTGAAACTATTAATTGGGTAACTGCTTAACCTAATTATCTTTGCATAAATATTTGATGCATATGTATAATTATGTATATATATATATGATGCATATTTTTATATTGATTGCATAACATTTATTTATTTCTCTAATTAACTTATGTTTTGTACAAAAAGATTTTTGTGGTGCATAACAATATGGTCCATACAATTTTTCAAAGGAAAAAGGAGAAAGAAAAATGGTTTTCAACATTCAAGGTATTTTATACAAAGATATTTAGATCACAAAAAAATGTTTTTATATACCTTTAAGTTTCAAAAACCTTCATTTAATAATGAAGAGTTATTTTCTCTTATTAAGTAATGTTTAGAAACAATAAGTTATCACTTAATTTCAAAGAAAGAAATATGATTTTTGAAATTTTAAAAAGAATATGTTATCTCTAAAGTATTTTATAAACAAAATAACAACTCTTGATTTTCTGAGTTTTTCCTTTTAACCTAATTCTATTCTATTGTATTTATTTTTATAATTTAAACTTTTATTTTCAAAAGGAAAATTATTTCTTTTAAGGAATAAGCTCTTCAATAGTTTTCTTTGTAAAATATCTTTTTGTTTTCTTGAGAAGTTTCAAAAAAAGATATTCAAACAATTTCATAAATCAATTTTTAAAGAAAAGGTCCTCAATGTTTCTAGTGAATTAAATAAGATTCTAATGGATATGAGCCACTAAGTTA
This sequence comes from Sindora glabra, assembly GCA_020226215.1. Taxonomy (NCBI): domain Eukaryota; kingdom Viridiplantae; phylum Streptophyta; class Magnoliopsida; order Fabales; family Fabaceae; genus Sindora; species Sindora glabra. The sequence goes on from CM035228.1 coordinate 68,781,180, forward strand.
CTTTTTATCAAAAGTAATTTTTTTTTGAAATTACATCTATTTATTAAGAAAAACTCTATTTATGATATCATTAATTATCTTCTACCAAAGGAAGTATTTTTTGAAATCTTATTTATCAAGGTTTTACAATGTTTGTTTTATGAATAAAAGTTTGGTAATGTGTATATACAAGTGTATATATAGTTATAAAAAATTAATGAAAATTCCAAAGTTAAGATTTCTATATCATAAGTTCTATAAAATGGTTTTATTTGAAAAAGGCTTATAAAGATATTTGACTGGTATTTCTATATCAATCGTGATGATCTAGGAATAAGATATGACATAAATTCTCCCTAATTAGTTATAAAAACATGGATCCTACTTACTTGTCTCTTAACAAGGTAATACAAGTCATCTATGTTCCTCTATAGATAGAGATTGTTACGTGTAAAATGGTTTATCAATTAGCGCAAGTGTACACTATCGTAAACAAGTAATAAAGTGATAAGTAAGTATCGTTCCCTCGAGGATTGTTTCACTAAGTACCAAAACTCATAATCCTAACACTATTTGGCAAATCGATTAGTTGGAAATGAAGTGAGTAAATAAAGATCTATGCAAAAAATATTTAAAGTAAATATGAATGCAATTGGAGTAAAGATGAAGATGAATAAAAGACTTAGGGATCAGACTTCACTTAACAATTTCGGATCGAATCATCTATCTACACTAATCCAATTTTAACTCCCTTAATTGATAGTCGAGTTTCCCTAAATTAATTACTAGCCTTTTCCAAGGTCAAGTAATTCTATAACTAATTGTCAATTCACTATATTCCTATGTTAATTAAAACAACTAATTATGCATTAGGATTTATGGAACTCATTAAGACTACATAAACCATATGAATATATTCCTATTTCATATGTAATTTACGGTTTTAATTATAGGTTCCATACACATGTATCTCCTTCCGGTCTCAACACACATATTGAGTTCATTCAAAAAGTGGCCAATCAATTGAAAGCATTAAAATCAATAATTAAAACTCAATCTAGGAAATAAAATTGAAATTATTTTCAATAGATTAGAATTTAATCCGTTATTATCAAGTTACGTCATCACCCTAGGAAGATGAAAAATTAGAACATAATGAAATTAAAAACAAAATCAAAATAAAATAGAAACATTATCACATTCATGATACAAATATTATAATTATAAATGCATGAAAATAGAAATACTATCCATCCATGTAGGAGGAAAACCTAGCCTTCCATGTAGGAGGCATACAAGAACTAAAAATGCATGAACTAAACTACTATCTAAGATGCATGAATCAATGAATGCTTCAAATGATCTCTACTTCTACCTATTTATAGGTGAATAAATCAACTGCAAGTCATAAATCTTGACCATTAGCTACCAATCACATTCTTTAGCTACCACTCATGGTCTTTAACTACCCTTCTTGATTTTTGCAGCAACAATTCTTCTGAGATGTTGGTAATTTTTCACCATGATAATGGCAGATTTACATCTTCCTATCAACATAGGAGTTGTAGAGCCGGATCTTAACTTTCAAATGCCGCAAAGAAATCCTAATTTTGACATTTCTATCCTAAGTTATGATCAGATTAGTAACCAAAGGTCAGATTCTGTCAGAACCACTATTTCATCTTCCAAGTAGAATTTGAGATCCTTAGATTCCGAACTGGGCTTTTATTTAAACACGAAGATTGTAGGGCTTTTTCTTAGCTTTGTAACCATATAAAGAACAACCCAATCCAACATCTAGAACTCCAGATATAGCATAAAACCTGAAACAGGGTTAGAATGCAGCATTATCCAAAAGATTTGATTTCATTTCAAATTCAAGACTCATTCACAAAATGCAACTAAATTTATTAAATTAAACAAGATAACATCCAAAAATGCATCATACAAGGAAAAATAAATATGTAAATATTTTACGTATCAGAGATCAGTAAAAATCTTGCTTGCCATTTAAAATGCTTTTTGTCATAACTCAATTTTGGACAATTATGACCGATATAAAGATGTCAAATTGATATCTTTACAAACCTTTGTAAATTAAACTAATTTATAAAACTAATAATTTTTTAACTATATGTATGATTCAAAAACACAAGGTTAAAAATTTCGCTAAAATTTTTTAAAAGCATTGTATATATATCATTAAATTAGAAAATAGCTTTGATAACTGATGAAATTCAATCTTTTAAATACTTTAAAAATAGGTTTACAATAATTTCTTTGAAGTCTAAATTCAAAACAAAATAGAAGAAGTTTACTTTTCTAATGTAGAAATAGTTAAAATATAATGACTTTAGAAAAATCAAAATATAAAAGAAGTGATTTAAAAAAAATATCTTTTTATTAGAAAATAGTTGAAATCTCTTTAACAAAACCTTAAATAGATATTTTTTTGAAAAATATTTTTAGAAAATGATGATTTATTAGATAAAATTTCAAAGGACACCATTTTTTAAAATAGTTTAAAATTAGGTTTATAAAAACTTGCATGAGATCCTCAAGGAACCAAAATGATAATTTTGAAAATAATTTTTTGAAAACTAAGTGATATACATATTTCAATAGTTCAAGCCATAAAATTAATACAATAGAATAAGACTAAGTTAGAAAAACTTAGAAATTAGATGATTCTACTCAAAAAATACCTTAAAGATATCATACTATTTTAAAATAATCATACTTTATATATTTAAGGAAATATTTAAAAAATATATATGTTTACTTGATTTTGATGAAAACCTTTTTTTCTTGGAAAATACCATGGGATTTCCTCATTTTTGTTTCATAACAACCCTTCAGTAACATATAAAAGGAAACAAATGAAACATGTAGTAATATACACCATATATACAATCATATATGCATTGTTTATACAAATAAGGCATTAGGCCTTACCATACCCTTTCTTGTCAAATAGCTATACTGATGTTGCAATAAGCCAATGAAAATATATACAAATAACAATAAATCCTAAAACTAACCTACATGATAATTATTGACCTAGCTATTCATTGAATCCTTAGAATAAATACTCACATCAAAACCATCATCCATAAATTGTAGGACATAGGTTGGAATATGTACTATAGATGATATTGGTGTAAAGGCTAGGCATAATAGGGTCATTGATGATGTAGGTGATGTTAGTGTTGGAAAAATAGATATTGGAGCTAATAGAGCAAGTGGGGTAGCTGAAAAAGCTAGAGGTATGTCGACAAGTCAAGAACCAATACTTTGAGGTCAAGGGGAATGCCATCATCAACATGTAAAAGGACTTTAACAACTCCCCAATTATAAATAGGGACATCAAGAGATGAGACATTTGTAGCCCACTAGAAACCTCCCTTAATGGAGTGTTACTATCACAACCTATTTTACAACTATTATAACTAGTGTAAAGCTACCTAATTAGTATTAGTATACTAAATAAATATCTTTAGCCTTTATTATCTTCTGATCTTTTTATTAAATTAATATTATTAGAGGACACCAATATCAAAATATAAATTATATACATTAATAATATACATTAAAAGTTCTAAAGTTTAATACATATATATATACATATACATATCCAAAATTTGTTCATACAAAAATATAATTTACATAATACATCAAATAATACAAACTTTCAATTGAATCTATTAGGATTCCATTCTTATGAATCTATCTCTATGGAGGAAGAAAGAACATTATTATTAACAGAGCTTTTAAGTCAGGTTACTCAATAAAAGGATATATTATAATAGGATTAGATTTTAAGTTTATTTTTCTAAGTATTACTTTGTAATTAACTTTTACTTTTACAAATGTAGACTGTACTCTATATTAGAATAACAACTCATGGGTACCATGGAGAGACTAGAAGATCCCTATATAAGCATCAATTTGCACCACCTAATCTAAGATTAGTACTTGTAATTTGAATTCAACAAAAAAGCAAGTATAAAATATATCCAGTAAATGGCTACTTATTACTTTATTTGAAAGGTTTTCCACCATAAAATGTTAGTTTATTTATGTGTAATTACTATTAAGTGTCTTATAAAGGAATTTTCATATGTATATCATCTACATATTTTATTATAGAAAATAGCAATGATAGGTATACAAGTTCTATCTTATATCTTTAGTCTAACCTTATCTCCTCTACCCTAAGCATAAAACCACTAACATTTTCCTTCCACTATTAACCATGCCTCTCCTTCTCTATAAAGGATGATGAGTAATATATTTACACATTTTCCCTCCACTAACACCCTAAGCATAAAGCCATTAATATTTTTCCTCCACTACTAACCATGCCTCTCCTTCTCTATAAAGGATGATGAGTAAAATATTTACACATTTATTTTCCTTTATATGATGCATTTTAGGATATTATATAAGCTTAATTTGATAAATTTGGTTGCATTTTATGAATAGGTTATGATTTTGAAAAGAAATTAGATTTTTTTAATACTGCAAGATTTCAACCCTATTTCATGTTTTGAAACATATCTAGAGCTCTAAATATCAAATTAGGTCATTCTTTATATGGAAACAATGCAAGATTTCAACCTTATTTCATGTTTCAGTTAAAGCCCAAGTCTATCTTTAAGAAACTCAATTTTTGCTTAGAAGCTGAAGTAGTGGTTCTATCCAAATCCAACCTTTGCCCATTAATTTAATTATAACTAGAGTTACAGATATCAAAATTGATACTTCTTGAGCACATTTTAAAGTCAAGATCTAACTTTACAACTTTTATGTTGGCAAAAAGAATGAGAATCCACCATTTTGATTGATAAAAGATGGCAACAATGCAAAAGTATGGTTGCTATAAGATCAAGATTAGTGGTTAGTAATCAAGATTAGTGGCTTGGCACGTCGAAATCTTTGCACCTATTCATCTATAAATAGAAAGAAGTAGAAAATACAAGGCGATAGTAATTTTAGAGAGCACCTAGAGTTTGGTTTTATGCATTTTTAGTTCTTCTTACATGTCTCTACAATGGAAGGCTAAGTAGTCCTCCTATATGGATGGTTTAGGTTACCATCTATATGGATGGCTAAATTTTTCATTCTCATGCATTTGTAGCTATATCTTTATATTTTGATCATGAATAAATAAGTTTCATGTTATGTTTATGATGTTTTCATTTTATTTTGAGTTTGTTTTTAATTCCATTATGAACTAAATCTTCATTTTCCTAGGGTGATGTCGTAAATTAATAATAATGGATTAAATTCTAGCTTATTGAATTTAATTTCAATTTTTTCTCCATGATTGAGTTTTAAGTATTGTTCTTAATACTTTCAATTGATTGGCCACCTTTTGAATGATTTCAATATATATGTTAAGATTGGAAGGATGTGTGTGGATCCTATAATTAGAACCATAAATTGCAAATGAAATAGGAATATATTTATATGGTTTATGTAGTCTGATCAGTTCCATAAATTGTACTGCATTATTATTTATTTTAATTCAAATAGGAATATAGTGAGTTAACAACTGATGATAGAATTACTTAACCTTGAAAAAGGTTAGTAATTCATTTAAAGAAACTCAATTATTAATTAAGAAAATTAAAATTAGATTAGATTAGATAAATGATTCAATCTAAAATTGTTAAGTAAACTCTAATCCCTAGAGTATTATTCATATTTGCTTTTATTCTAATTGCATTCATTACTTTGCATAAATTTTTATTTAGTTACTTCAATTCTTAACTAATCAATTTGTTAAATAGTGTTAAGATTATAAATTTTGGTACTTAGTGAAACAATTCTCATGAGAATGATACTCTACTTATCACTTTATGACTTATTTATGATAGTGTACACTTGCATTAAATTAACAAACCATTTCACACATAACAAAGGATGTTATATCTCCCCCTCAAAATTCATAATAAATAGTAATAGGATGGTAAAACATCAATCATTAAATTTTTTTTCCAATAGGCATGGCCAAATACCAACCATGTCATAAATGTCATATGTAATTTGTCATTCTCTCATATTCATCATCTTTTTTTAAAGCATTAATATTAAGATTAGTTTTTACCATCCTATCAAGAATAATATTTCTTAGCCATGTGAATCGCTTCTTAAGTTTTTGCCAATATTTACAATATTTTTTACAAGTTTTACTAACATTCTACTTGTTAGAAATTAGAAAAACATATTATTGTTTGGAGTCCTAGATGCTCCAAAACAATTTTACAATTTAACAAAATTTTGTCTCATATTCCTAATGCATAATTAAGCATGAAACATTATTTGATTAACAAGTTTTGTACCCTTGGGTTGCTATTCACTTAGTAACAAAACAAGGCTTCTAGAACATCATAACATATGAAACACCTACAATTCAAGTCACTTTTCATCATCCAAATGGAAACTAATTGCTTCCAAATTTTGATAGTATATTATTAACATATTAAATAAGGAATAACTTAATTGTTATACAATAAATTTCATAGCTTCGCTAATGTACAAAAGACATAAACCTAAAGCGACCAAATTTAGATAGTACTAGAGCTGTAAAAACACAACTATCATTTGGGCAAACAAATCAATTTCATTTACCACCAAATTTTGACATAAACTTACTAACATCCTAGATATCAAATTTAAAATTTTTTATAATTTTTCTCAATTATTTGATACTTCAAATAATTTCAAATTTGAGATATAATAGAATAGGGTACTAGAATCGATAGATTTAAGTATTTCATTTATAACTTAATTTTTCATGTATCTAAAAATTTTTAAAAATTCCTAATTTCTTCTACAATTATCCTAACACTATTTATAATCTTAAAATGCTAAGGATTGAAATTTTAAAAATTTGTAGCCCTTATATATTAGGTAATCAAAACCCTAACAGTTCAAATAATTTCAAATTTGAGATCTAATATAATAGGGTTCTAGAATTAGTAGATTTAAGTATTTTATTTATAACTTAGTTTTTCATATATCTAAAAATTTTCAAAAATTTCCAATTTCTTCTACAATTATCCTAACACTATTTATAATCTTAAAATACTAAGGATTGAAATTTTAAAAATTTCAAGCCCATATATATATTAGGTAACCAAAACCCTTGTTCACTATTACTTAGGAGAGTTATTTTTGTTCCAACTAATTTTGTTATATTCATCTTTCCTAAATAAATTTTATGAATCCTTTTTCTATCATTCTCAATATTACTATACCAAGACCATGCCATCTTATTATTATTTTGAAGGCTTGAAAAATAGAGCCACACTCTATCACATTACAAGTGATATTTAAGGAAACATGGTAGAAAAACATCATCATCTTGTGTAAGATAACCTTAAAATAAGGAAGAATTGCCATTCATCTTTTAAGATTTGATGAAAGGTTGAATTCTTCCTAGACCTCTCTTTTTATTCACGGTTTGAAGCTTGCCAAAGAAGTAACATTTTTGCTTCAAAATGGCCTAATCCCCTATATATAGCCATAAACCCTAATTTAAAAATATCTTTAATTTTCTTATTATTATGCATCGGTTTTTGAAGAAAATATTAAACAAGTGGTTAGCTATTTTAAGCATTCAAATGCCCTTATTTGTTCAACAAATTTACCCTAAAAAATTAATAAAAATAAGTCGCTTAAAAAATAATGAGATTTTTTATAAATTAGCCCTAATTTTTCTTTTATTACATTTTCACCCTAATTTTTTTAAACATTTTTTTGCCTTGCTTTAGGCTTTCATTTTCTAAATTCTCACACACATTTTAACTTTAAAATTTGATTTAAATTAACCCAAAAGTTTTTAATTTAATCTATTTAATTTCTTACTTTTTGGCTTACTCGAGTTTTAGAATTTCAATAAATTCTGAAGTGAATTTTTCTAAACTTATTTTTAAGCTTTTAATTGAATTTTGATGCCTAATAAAATTTTCATAAAAATTTTAATTAGTCTCACTTCTAAATTACTTTTAAATTTTTCTCAAATTTTGCTTAATTTCCTTGTCGAGTTTTCTAATTTGGGTATTTTTTTAATAAAATTCCTATTTGAAATTTATACTTTACTTAGGATATTTTCTGAAGAAAACTCCTATAAGGTATTACAAGTTCTCCCCTTTCAAGAAAATTCATCCTTGAGTTTCCAAGAAATTACATAATAATGTATATAATTGTTAACAAATTATGTAATAGTTTTGGATAAAGAACTTACTAAATAAGTTTGGGTATTTTTCTTTTATATGCTTCTCTAATTCCTATGTCACCTCTTGACCTCGATGTTTTTCCCATATTACTTTTGCTATGGAAATTTCCTTAGATCATAATTTCCTTATTTGTTGACCAACGATTTGTATAGGTTGTTCTTCATATACTATTTTTTATCTAATTCTACCGATATTTTTTCAACACATGAGATTTATTCAGAATATATTTCTTTAACATAGATACAACAAAAATTGAATGCATCGCCTTTATGTCTTCCAATAGTTCTATTTTATAAGCATCTTTTCCAATTCATTTGCCAATTCTATAAGGATCCATATATTTAGGTGTTAATTTTCCCTTTTTACTAAATCTCATTACCTCTTTCATAGGATTAACTTTGAAAAATACTTGATCACTTTCTTGAAAATCTAATGCTCTACGTATATTCTCAACATAAGATTTATGTTAACTTTGAGTTGCCTGTAATTTTTTTTTATTATTTGAACTTTATTAATAGCATCTTCAACAAGATTAGGATCGATTATTTTAACTTCTCTTGGTTCAAATCACCCAATAGGAAACTTGCACTTCCTTCCATACAATGCTTCAAATAAAGCCTTTTGTATACTGGTATGGCAATTATTATTATAAGCAGATTTCATTAGTGGCAGATACTTATCCCAATTTCCTTCAAATTCAATTACATAAGCTCTAGGCATGTTTTCTAGTATTTGAATTATTCTTTCTGATTGCCTATTAGTTTAAGGATGGAATGCTATACTAAATCGCAATAGCATTTCTTGTAATGATTATCAAAATTAGGATATGAATTATGATCCTTAATCTATAATAATTGTAAGTGGCACACCATGCAATGGAATAATCGTATCTATGTAGAGCTAAGTGTATTGTGATGCAGTATACATTATCTTCACAGTATGAAATGCACAAGCTTTCTCAAATGGTCCATGATCACCTAAATGGATTCATATCCCTAGCTGGATCATGGTAATCTAGTTATAAAATCCATTGTAATGCTCTCCCACTTCTATTGAGGAATATAAATATTTTGATAAAGACCTACCAAACATTGATGCTCTACTTTCACCTATTAACAAGTCAAATATTTGATTATGTAGTATCATACATATTTCTTCATTCCATCCGACCAATATTAATTTTTTAAGTTATGATACATTATTATTACACTAAAATGCATTGTATAAGATGGCTCATGAGCCTTTCTTAATACTTCCTACCTTAAAGTTGTAGGCACCCATAATTGATTTCTATTTCTTATTATTCCCTCTTAATTTATTGTTAAATTAGTCTCCACTATATTTCTAGTTTTGTTCTTTAATTGTTCATACTGAGAATATTCTTTCTAAGCTGCTTAATTTGATCTACTATAGTAGAATGTAATGTTATATGAGTTAATTCCACACTTCTATCTCCTTCTTGCTTCGTCCTTTTGTTATTAGGAGCTTTTCAACTTAAGGCATCAGCAACTAAATTAACTTTGCGTGGATGATAATGAATAGAACAGTCATAATCTTTTATAAACTCCATCCACCTCATTTGTCTCATATTAAGCTCCTTCTATTCAAAAATATATTTGACACCCTTATGATCTGTATAAATTTCATAAATAATGCCATACAAATACTATCTCCATATTTTTAAAGCAAATGCTATAGCCATCATTTTCCAAATCGTGAGTGGGATAATTTATCTCATATTTCTTCAATTGATGAGATTCGTAGGTCATTACCCTTTTTTGCTGCATTAATATACATCTCAATCCCACTCTGGATGCATCACAATACATTATATATCCTTCTTCACTATTAGGTAATGCCAACACTACTCCTTTCACAATCATCATCCCATATAAATTTAACTCTTTTACGAGTCATTCTAGTTAAAGGTGAGGCTATCTTCAAAAAATTCTTTACAAATGTTCTATACATCTAGCTAATCTAAGAAAGTTGCATATTTTTGTTACTGAGGAAGGTTACATCCATTTGAGCATAACTTCAATCTTTTGAGGATTTACTTGTATTCTTTTCTATGACATTATCCAAAATTCACATTTTAAGAATTTAGCATATAGCTTCTACTCTCGTAGTGTTTTCAATGTGATTTTCAAATGTTAGGTATGTTCTTCTTCACTCTTAGAATGTACTAAAATATCATCAATAAACATAATAATGAATTTATACAAGAAAAATTTAAAAACACGATTCATCAGGTCCGTAAATGCTACAAGAGCATTAATTAATCTAAATAATATAACTGAAAACTCATAATGACCATAATGATTTCAAAATGCTATTTTCTAAATATCTTCTTTTCGAATCTTCAACTGGTGATAGGTAGATCACAAGTCAATCTTCAAAAAGTACTGAGAACCTTGCAATTAATCAAACAAATTATTTATCCTTAGTAAAGCATATTTATTCTTAACAGTAACTTTCTTTATCTACTAATAATTAATACACAATTACAATGATCCACCCTTCTTTTTCACAAATAACATTGGTGCTCCCTAGGGTGATGTATTGGGTTATATAAAAACCTTATCTAACAAATCTTGCAATTGCTCCTTTGATTTTTTTAATTCCACTAGTGCTATTCTATAAGGAGCAATGGATATTAGGTCTATTCCAAGGATGATTTCAATCGTAAATTTAATCTCCTAACCTAGTGGTAATCCAAGTAAATCATTTAAAAAAAATAATTAGGAACTTTTTTACTACAGTAACTTGGTCCACTATTACTTTTTCTTTTTCAACTCCTTTTACTGAAGTTATCAATACGACACATCCTTTATTCACTAACTACCTAACTTTTATACATGATATAAAAGTAGGCACTCTTGCCTTCTTTTCACCTTGAAAGATTTGCACTTTGCCCTTTTTTGGTTGATAGACGATTTTTTTATAATAACTAACCACATAGGTATAGTACTTTGATAAATAATCCATCCCGAGAATTATATCATAATCTATCATTTCTAACACAATCAAATTGATCGAAGTTAGATAATTATCTATCTAAATTGCACACTTATTGATGCTATGGTTGTTAGCATTATTTCACCTACTAGTGCATTTACTACTAAAGATTCATCAAACTCATCTAATGGTTTCAAAGGTTTTGTTGCTAAGTTTTTAAATATGAATGAAACTGGGATCAAATAATAATTTAATGAGAAAGGTTTTTGACTAATATCATACCTGTCACAATTGTATTAAAGGCTTGGGCTTCTGAATGCATCATGGCATATACTTAAACAGTGTTCCAACTAGCTACTTCCCTATATTTTTCTTTCCTGATGCTATTGATGTTCTTACTGGGGTTTTTATTCTAAGTAGGTCATATGTTAGAGGTCATGACATTGCTTCCTTATTAAGAAATTAGGCATTCAAATGCTTGATGCCTTATCTGTCCACATCTAAAGCAAGATCCACACCATTCAAAGTAAATAAAGTTGCATTGTGGGCATCGAGAGGGTCTATTGGGTAGTGAGAGAAATGGATAAGCTTGATTGAAGACATTAAAGCTGCTTCCAAATCTATTGTCAGAACTTCTCCTTAAATGTCTTCTTAATGAGTTTTGTTTCTAACTTACTCAATCCTAATTAACAAATTTTGTGTAGTTGCCTTTTTTTGAGTGTCTCTATTGCTCATTCCCTAAAATTTTAACTTTCTTTTTCCTTCCAAACTCACTTCTTAGTTTTGTCTCTCTTTAACATGTAGCTTTACTTTGATCGCTTGATCTGGGGCTTACTTATACGTTGTATTGTTAGAAACATCTACTCAATCATAGAAATAGTCTAGAAGATTATGCACAAATCTACGTACCTTTGCTTTCTCAGTAGGCACCAAATGTTCTACATATTGGGATAACCAAGTGAATTTGGTATCATATTATGCCATTATCATGGATTCCTGAGTTAATCTTTTGAATTCATGAGCCTTGACTTCATAAATGCTTATGAGTAAAAATATATCCATAGACTCCATTTGAAATTATAGCTAAGTAACAGTTTTCACAAACAATAATTATAAGTTTGATGTATTGGACATACCAAAAATAAGCAACATCCTTTAGTTGATAGCTCATTAATTCCACCATTATATTCTTATTATATCTTATCAATCTACAAGCTCTCTCTATCTAGTATATGAATTGATAAAGGTCCATTGTAGGATCCATACTATCATATTTTAGGAGTTTTAATTTCTAAAATTCATGTATCACTTGTAATCTTTCCTTTCGAGGCAAATGGGGAATTTGTTATCTAAATGTTGATGATATTAAGGTGGAACAAAAAGGTTTTGATTTTAGTTTAAAAATCTTTCTAATGATATATGCATAATATTTCAATTTATATTATTAATTTCTTTTTAATATTTTACAATTTATTTAATTATTAACATATCATTAATATTTATATATTATAATTAATATTTATATTTAATATATTTAATTATTATATTTAATATTTAAAACTCAATTTTATTTATTTTTTAATTTTTTATTAATATATTATTAATACCAATAATTATTAATACTAAGGGAACCTTTGCACTCTTTAGCAATTTCGACTTAAGAAGATGTGAAATCGTCTTTCTCTCTATAAAAATGGTGCGTTCCGAAATGTGAAGTAGAAGATAAGGGATTTCATAATTAGAGTTTTGAATAAGATGACCTTTTCTTTTTTTCATTCTTAATTACCTTTTTTCAATATAAAAAAATTATAAGAATGAGAGGTATTAAGTTTTTTATCACATTAGCACTAAGCTATTTTTCCGCAAGACCTCCCCTATAATATCGTCACCACAATAGAGTTTAACTACCAAGTTTGAGATGAATTAGTGTGGTTTCTTTATGCCTAGGACACCATAATATCAAACCATGAATGAAGAAAGGCATGAGAGAAAAGCATATTAGCTATTGATTGTGAGGCCCTAATTCTTGATTGGAAGGGACACCAAAAGCCTTTGCCCTTCCATCCTTTAGATAAATAAGGAGGGAGGGTAGAGCTTTTAGAAAGAGTTGAACAATAAAAATAGATGGCGAGTGTCTGATCGAATTGATTGGGTCATGTGAGAACAAGGTTCAAGTTTACCAATTTGTTAAGATGCCTCAACTGCATACGTCACTACGCTTCCACTTGACACCTACTGTTAATGATAAATGACTCATCTTATCGTGACATTCTCTTGAATTCTCATGACTTTTGTCGCTCCATCCCCACAAGGGTAGAGAACCCATCACTATCTTGGTTGTACTACTAGACGCTTTGGGGAAGTTCAAGTAGGAAAGCACTCATCTTAGGTGGCCTTACTACTTAGATGCTTTCAGAAGTTATCTACTCTACACTTGGCTACCTAACACTTACCATGGGGACAATAATTGACACACTAGAGGTGCATCCTTCCTGATCCTCTTGTACTAAGGAAAGGTCCTCTCAATGCTCTAATGCCTACACTAAATATCGACTAAACTGTCTTATGACGTTCTAAACCTAACTCATATACTACTTTAATGGGTGAATAGCCTAACCTTTGGAGCATACTATAGCCCCAAGTACCAAAAAGGCAATATCAAGGTGCTAAAACTTCCTGTCGATGTAAGCTCTTGTGGAAGATCAACCTATTATCCCTAGAGTAACTTTTACTCATTAAGCAACAACCCTTCCACTCGACATTATTAGATCACTATAATCGACTTTCATCCTTGCTCGATGGGTAGGTCTTGCAGTCAAGCTCCTTTCTGCCCTCGCACTTAAAGGCCAATCTCCATCTAGCCCAAGGTGAACTTTTACACGTCTCCATTATCTTATAAAAGGCTTATGCCCCATAGAAACTATGTACTTGAAATTATCCCTTAGTTGGTAGGTCTTAGCATAAAGTTAGAATTCTAGCTCTTCCAAAGTTGTATCTCACTAATGGCTCGAGCCCCATTAGAAGGATGCCTCCTTCGCCTTCCATCTAAGCTACACAAAAAAGGCCTAAAGCTAATCCCAAGAAATAGTAAACGTTCACAAGGTCTTTCTATCCAGGTGCAGGTAGTTTGTATCTTTATAGATATGTCTATTTCACTGAACCTTTCTCTAAGAGAATACCTAGATTGTTACTGCTTTTATGCAAGTTGAAACTTATCCAACAAGGAATTTTGCTACTTTAGGACCATTATAGTTATGGCCATTATTCACTAAGGCTTCAATCACTAACTCCTTTATTATCAAATCACCAACTTCCTTGACCTTCTAGCACTAGACATGTGTTAACCCTCATACATGGTCTTATGACTTTGTAAAGACTTGTGTTTTTGGTAAACAATCACCTGGGCTTGGTCACTGTGAGCACCTTTGTGAGAAGGCACCCCTTCTTTTGAAGTTATAGGACTATTTTGCCAAGTTCCTTAGAGAAAGTTATCTCACGCCCCTGAGTATTCTCTACCTACCCATTTGTGTCAATTTTGGGTACATGTACCTTTTTGTTGAAGGTCATTAAAGCTTTTCTTGGAAGTATGACATGGGTTACTTTAGCGTTATAATGTCTGGTACTCAAACATTAGCTCAGGCATTTTCTCTACCCCTTCTTACCCTAAAAAAGCAAGGGCACCTTGCATCTTTGAACTGAAAACCATCTTTTGGCTAACCTAACCTCCTCCATCTCTTAGGACCAACAATGGGTAGTATAGGAATATTCACGTGTTGTTTATTAACTACAACTTTTGACTTGATCTTAAGCCATAACTCACCCTCTGTGGACAAACCTTATGGAGGAACCCTTAGGTTTTTAGGCTATTAGATTCTCACTAATGTTTGAGATAGTCAAGTTAACATTCTCACTTCTACTTCGTCTACCACTACTCACGCAAGTCTTTCCTTCTAAGGCAGAACACTCCCTTCTAGGCTATACTTGTTCTACCTTTAGAGGATTTGACAGGGGTACATTTAAGGATAACCTTATTTTTCAATATTTTTATATGTGCTCTAGTTTATCATTAAGGTATTCTGGGCTGAGTTTGTCTCTTCCTAGACATAATTTCCTAAAATAACTTTAATTAGTAAATATTAAATCTAAAAAAAGTGAAAAATATACTTATAATTTTTATGGATCCATGACAATTGATACTTGTTCTTTCATAGACCCTCTAGAATCTCCATGATCTAACTAGCCTCCCATTGATGCTCTATTATAAAAGATTATTAATATTTAGGATCATGCTCTAATAACAACTCTGCTATAGCCCATCTTACAACTATTATAATTGGTGTAAAGATACCTAACTAGTATTTGCATAGAAAATAGATATCTTTATAAAACTTTACCTTATTTTGATCTCTTTATTAGATTAATATTATTAGAAGAAACCAATATCAAGACTCAAAATATAAACCATATACATTAATTATATACATTAAAAGTTTTTATGTTTAATATATATACACATTCAAAGATTGTTCATACAAAAATATAATTTACATAATACATGAGATAATAAAGACTTTCAATTAGATCCATCGGGGTTCCATTCCTTTGGATCCACCTTCATGGAGGAAGAAAGAACATCATTACTAGTGAAGCTTTCAGGTAGAGGCACTTAATAAAAAAAACTTATTATTATAATAGGATTAGATTCTGAGTATATTCTTCTAAGTATTACTTTGTAATCTACTCTTACATTTATAGGTGTAGATTGTACTTTATATCGAAATAATAACTCATGTGTACCATAGGGAGATTAAAAGATCCCTATATAAGTATTAATTTGTACCATCGGATCCATATTAGTACTTTTAATTTAAATTTAACAAAAGAGTGAGTATTAAATATCCCTAGCGAATGACTACTTATTACCTTATTTGAGAGGTCTTTCACAATAAAGGATTAGTTTTATTTATGTGTAATTACTATTAAATGTCTTATGAAGGAATTTTTTTATGTATATCATCTACATATTTTATTATACAAAATGGCAATGCTAGGTATACAAATTCTATCTTATATCTTTAGTTCAACCTTATCCCTACCACTTTAGATATAAAGCCACCAATATTTTCCCTCTATTATTAACCATGCATTTACTTCTTTACGAAGGATGTTATATCTCCTTCTCACAATTCATAATAAACAATAATAGGATGTTATATCTACCTCTTATACTCATTCTCATCTTTTAAAGCATTAATATTAAGATTGGTTTTTACCATCATATCAAGGTTAAGATTTCTTAGGCATGTGAATGGCTTCATAAGTTTTTCTCATTATTCACAATATTTTCTACAAATTTTACTAACATTCTATTTGTTAGAAATTGAGATTCATATTATTGTTTGAAGTCCTAGATGCTCCAAAATATTTCTATAATTTATCAAAATTTTGTCTGATATTCCTAATGCATTACTAAGCATGAAACATTATTTATTTTAACAAGTTTTGTAGCCTTGGGTTATTATTCACATAGTGACAAAACAAGGTTTCTAGAATAGGATAACATATGAATACTTACAATTCAAGCCATTTTTCATCAGTTAAGTATAAATCAATTTGTTCTAAACTTTACCAAGACATTCTCAACATGTTGAATAAGAAATAACTTAATTGTTGTAAAATAAATTTTATGGCTTTACTAATGTATAAAAGGCATAAACCTAAAGCTACTAGATTTGGATAATACTGAAGTTGTAAAAACACAACTATTATTTAGGTAATCAAATCAACTCCATTTGTCACCAAAATTTGACAAAAGCTTATAACATCCTAAATATCATGTCTAAAAAGTTTCATAATTTTTTCTTAACCATTTGATGCCTCACATAATTTCAAATCTAAGACCCACTAAAACAAGGTTTTCGGCCCTGTTTTAAGCTTTCATTTTTTGAATTCTTACATATATTTTAGTTCTAAAAAATTAATTTAAATTCTTATAAATTTTTTTAATTTAATCTATTTAATTTTTAGTTCAATTTCTTACTTTTGAGTATACCAGGATTTTGAAATTTTAATAAATTCTTATGTAGATTTTCCTAAACTTATTATTAGGTTTTTAATTAAATTTTGATATATTTTGATGCTTAATAAAATTATCATAAAAATTCTAGTCAGGATCACTTCCAAATTAACTTTACATTTTTCCTAAATTTCCCCTAATTTCTCCATTAGGTTTTCTAATTTAAGCATTTTCTAACAAAATTCTTATTTGAAATTTCTACTTCACTTAAGGTATTTTATAAAAAAAAAAAAACTCCTATAAGTTATTACAATGACTATAAATAAATCTAAACTAATCTTATTCCTAAAGTTGAAGTTATTTTACCTGCAACTATGCTTACTACAATACACTACCATCGTTATGGATCGGCAATGTGAAATGAAACTCTTATCGGTATGTACCAAACCATGTGTAGTGTGCATTCCATTAAATGTCCGTAATCTCAATGGGAAGCATCAAGAGAAATATTTGCAAAAAAAGTTCCTTAAGTTGAATGAGTAATAAAATTACTCAATAGACTAGCTATTATACAAATTTTCTAATCATGTTTAATTAAAATAACATTTATATGCAAGAGATATATTAAAATCCTTTTTCCTTACCATAAACCATTAGAAAATTCTATATTTAATAAAATATAATTCAATCATAAATATGAAATAAACATTTAATTATCTAAATATTGGTATGGAGGTATAAAATGTTCTTCCTTGTTACCCAAGGCCAATCCTATCTTAAGTGTATGCTAGCCTTATCTTTTTAAGGTGAACCTTATCCCATACATCATTCCATGTGATGCAAAATGCATGGTACTAACCTAATCTCCAAAACTCTCCATAAGGTTGGATAATCACATAATCACGTCACAATATCACATATGACATTTAAGCTAATAATAGTTTATGCGACATTTAAACCAATATTTAGCATATAGTCACAATTTCACATATAGCATAAAAGCCAAATTCACATAGGGCTCTCGCTAGCCCATTTCATATAAGAAGGTAAGGTTAAAATGTTATCTAAATACATAACCAAAATATAACACAAAGATAATCTAGTAAAAGAGAATTACAATTACCTTTGACCTTTTGAGTGACCACAAGAAATATTAGTGCTTCCATTCTATTTGCTAAATTACTATATCACTTCAAGAGCTGACCAATATAGAGCTTTAATCATGGATACTTTCATGTAATAATGCATATACAAGTCATAGAATAATTCATATAAATATTTATGCACTAATCTTGCAATAAACTTATGGATACACCATAAAACCTATGGAGTAGTGTTTGTTTTCTCATAGAATTTCTATCACCATTCAAGCATATTCTTAAAACATTAATATGTTATTCAACAAGAAAAATATCATTCTAATATAGCTACTAAACTCACAGTTTCCACAACAAAACTATAGTATTCTTAAACTTGGTTTTTCCCAGTTTCATAACTTCTATTTCTAAACAAGTTTAATTCTTTACTTTATGTATTATTCTAGTAAGTAAGAAAACTATTTTTCCTTACTTAATCAAGCATAAGTAGTTGCTTCCTAGTAGTTTAAAATTGCATAATATCACCATACATTAATATCTAAAAGTTAAGAAAATAGTCACAAACCCTTACTAGGTTCTAACAAACATTTTTCTAATTAGAAATTCCATTTAAAATAGAATACTTCATTAAATTTTTTCTAAAATTTTGAGAGCAAAAATAAAGGGTTAAACTTCATATTTTAATATTTTTTAATGCTCAAATCACCCATACATCTAACTATAAAAACACTTTGATTTTCAAAAATTACTTTTATATGCAAATCTTTACAAAAATTCCTAAGAACTTCTAAGCACATTTTGCAAATATTAAACATCATTTAACAACCTTTTTTAATTGTAAAACAAGTTACACAAGCCATCAAAATACTTTACTATTTAAAACATTTTATAAGAAAGTTTTTACTTTTTGAAAACATTAATTTAGAAAATAGTTTTTCAATATAAAATCATAAGTTTTCAAATGTGATTTTAAACATATTCTTGTTACACTTTAATTATAATTTTTTATAAACATTACTAAAATAGTTTATAATACAATGTTGCAAGTTTTCTTATAAAATAGAAATTTTCTTCATAAAATAGCAATGAATCTAAAAGCTTGTAAGGTTGATTCAAAGTGATTTTTGCTTGAAAACTTTGATATAATCATTTCAAAACATCCATATTAAAGTATAGTCTAATCAGTTATACTTGGAAACTTTGATGTATTTGTTTTAAACACCCATATTAAAGTATAGTCTAATATTTACTAAATTTTATCATGAAAAATAGAATTTTTTCCTATTTATACTCAAGAAACCTAAAAGCTTCTCATATGCTTTCCAAAATCATTTTTTTCAAAACTTGATATTCATACATTCCATCATCTCTAAATTAATTTAAAACTTAATGTAACAACTTTAATGCATAAAAACAAATTTTTACCTACTTAAAGCCAAGGAACCTGATATCACAATCCACTTCCAATCGTGATCGGCGTTATATTGTTACTGGTTTCCATAACCCTTAAATATTTTCACTCTTTTTACCTAACGAGAGTTTCCATAAGCCTTAAACAAATAAAATCCCCTCTATTTTTAGACATTTTCGGAAGGCCACATGCCCTAAATATATTGAACTTGTTTGTTTTCAAATATAAGAAAATCATATACATACATACAATACATCACACCTTCAATTTTACACATTCAACAAATTAACACTATATAATTCAACAAATTCCTATTCCCAACTATCAAATCTTTAATAAGGTGGTCTTGTTTCTCCATAGATATAATAAGCTCAAACATGTTAGTTTAACCTAAAAACATTTGAAATAAAATAAAGTGAGTTATGAGAAATCAATGAACATATATCTACCACTATCTTACAAAAGAGTTATTTTATAATTAACATTCGCAAGTTAGACATGTATCAAATAAGAATATTAGTAAACCTATATTTTCCTAAATTTTCAAGACATGTGAAATCATGCCATAATAGGAGTTTTCCTACACATAACTCTATATTTCATATCTTAACTCATAAAAATATCCACTATTTGCTAATATGCACATTATTATCATATTACAAATTACCCTATTCTAGATAGGCATCACACTCATAAATAATCACTAATGCTCAAGTGCAAACAGATCATCACAATTACATCATCACTAGTAGTTAATCACAAACAATCATATTATATCACTTATTCAAATACAATAAACATACATATAATTGTTCTATGGTATCAAAGTCAATTCTATATTTCTCTCAACTAATAGTTAGGAATCTTCCATCCAACTCTCAAATCCATCTTATATTATCTTCAATTGTTAGTCGAGAATTACCTAGCCTACTTTTATATCAATTTTATATCCTTTATAATGATTTACCATGAATTCTCCATCCGACTTTCACATTATACATCACCATTCATAATTTCCAATGCCATTATTAGCATGATTCTCAAATAGTAAATACAAGAGAGCTCAACTCCCACATCGCAAGTTTGCATAGCATTGCAATACAAAGTCATACTTTCATCACTGGATAGTATCAAGCACATAACAATATAGGCATTTCTATACAATATCATTGAGTTCAATCACAATCCATCAAGTTATTGCCACTATTATGCTTTCACTACACACTTTAATCAATTATCATTCATCAATAACTAATTACTCTTATATCATAAAACTAAGTTCATATAATGAATATAAAATCTATATTACCAATAAGAATACAATTAATTCATTTTATATTAAAATAAAATTAATAGTAAGATATATATTTATCTAATGATGTTGGCCTACTTTGAAAATTCCCAAAACTCCATATTCATCCTTTCACTTTTTCCTCCTAATATTAGAATTCATAAGATAGGTTCATAAATACTTAAATTTATTTTTTTTCCAAATCACTATCTTAAAATCTACCCTTACTTCACCATTTAAAATGATAAATTTACATATATATATATATATATATATATATATATATATATATATATATATATATATATATATATATATATATATATATATACCTTAATTCCTTCTTGATTTTGTCAATTTCAACTTTATAATATACTAATAATCTAAATTAACTTTTTATACTTTGTACTTTGAACTTATAGGAAATGATCATATTTTAAGATAGGAACACTAAAAATATTAGGCTTTTATAACATAAATGTAATTTAAGCATACAAATCCATTGTTTTAGAGCTTTAGATCATCTTATCTATGTTATATCAACCACCCAAGTAAGAAGATAAGATGAGATCTACTAGATCATGTATAAGTTTTCCGAAATAATAACATCTAGTGTCTTATATATATATATATATATATATATATATATATATATATATATATATATATATATATATATATATATATATATATATATATATATATATATATATATATATATATTCAAATCATCTTTAAATTTATAACATAAAATTTTTATCTTTCACATGCTTTATCTAAAGCTTTAAATATATGTGTGTGTGTGTGTGTTTGGTAATTTTTGAATTACCCTTAATCCTTTGAAAATCTTAGAATGTAACATTCTAGCAATACTTCAACCATATTATACCAACTTCTTACAACTCAAATTTTATATAATAATATATATTTATATATTAACTTATTGTTGTGCATCCATAGTATAAAAATTACATTTTCCTCGAGCTACTATCATTCACCCGAAATATATAAACAGAACTTCCTCAACTAAACTTACATCTTCACAATACAATGATTTTATGATGCAAGCATTTCACCTACTCATGGAATACCTAGCCAGAGCTTCACCATTGGTAGCATGGTGTCAGAGTGCCGATAGATTGTAATAAGATTGTAGCTCCCCTACTGCTGGGTCACTGCCATATTTCACAACTATCCTTGTGTTACTAGCCGCTGCCACTAGATGAGGACAGGGAAAATGGCTGGAACCCACATCAAACTATAGGTCTGATTTAACACTTAACTATCAGACTACATTGGAAGCTTGCTAGAGATGAGAGTCTTTGATGAGAAAAATATTTACTATTTTATTTCTTTCCTATATTATGTCTCTTAGGTGTTACATGTGCTAATTTTACAGAATAAGCCTTGTTTTATAATTTTGGATTGATTTTACAAGTTTCTAAATTTATTCGGTAAATGTTAAATTCTGATATTGTTTCTATTTTTTAGTCATATCTTGGGCTCCAGATGTTAGATTGAGGTAAAATTTATATTGATGGAAAGCCAAAAGAGAGAATACAACTTTTATATTTTGCTCAAAACCCAGTTCAGATTCCTTCAAGCCTTTACTTTGCCAAGAAGCTGAAGCTGTATTTCTATCCTAATCAAACCCGTTTCTATATTTAGGCCATATCTAAAGCTATAGTGGTTTCGATTAACCTGACACCAGTGCCCAAATTCTTAGAAGACACAAGCCTACAACTTTCATGTTTATGGATATTCTAGAATTCATTGATTTTATGGTCTTATTCTGCTTGGAATACAAGTTTATAGGAATTCCCTGATGAAACTTATGAAGATTTGATTTAAATAGGTCTGAGCTTCTAGAAATTTTGAAAAGCCTTATTACTGCAATTGTACTCCTAAGAGTCATCTAATCCTAGTCCAATAAGGTTTTAGGCTAATTAAGTTATAACAATAGGCTAGAAGGTTGAAGAGAAAAACACATTCAAAATTACAAATAGATTCATTCAACAGCTAGCTCCCTTCTTCTTCTAACTCTCTTTGTTCTTCATCAATGGAAGCCTAAATTCATAGTTGATTCAAGGAGTTAAGGCTCTCCTCTTGAGGATTATCAGATCATGATTTGTAATGTTGACCTTTCTTAATTAATTTTTCTTTTTCTCTATTTACTTGTGCTGAAAGTCTTGAGATTCCTTGTGCTAGATGTTAATTTGATATAATTGATATTCAACCTCATGATCTCTTATTTCTTTGTTATTTTGATATGAAATTATGATTGATAAATCATAGTTTTATGCATAGGGACAAAAGATTGAAGGATTAATTTGGAGATTTCTAATTTAGTTACTTAGTTTCTCAAATTAACTAAATTTTATTCATAAATCAATTCCAATCGAGTGTAGGGATTATAATGATTATTTAATTCAACTAATCTTAATTAATCAAATCCTAGGTGATTGTCTAGCATAGAATTCATAAATTATTACAAATTTATGATTAATCCAATTTAGAGCTCCCAATTTTCTTGAATCGGCTATTTGATTCCATTAAGTTTCTTTTAATTTTACTTCTACTTTGCTTTTATTTTATGCTTACTTAACATTGCTTTTACATTAATTTTGTGCAACAAACCCCCTTCCAATTCTATGTTTTATATTGCATAATTGCATAAATAGCATATAGCATACATTATATATATTGCATTCTATTTTTGCACAACATTCTGTTACATTGCATTGCATTCTATTTATAATAGTTCTTTATGTTTTCACTGCATAAAAATTTCAATAATTATATAGGCATTGTTAGGAAATCATCTAGAAAAAGTAAAATTAAGGGATCACTCGAGGTACGACCTAGTTGTGCCACTATACAATATTATTTCCTTCCACACACTAGTTTATTCTAAGTTTGGTGCATTGCGACATGCACATCAGTCTTCTT
Organism: Sindora glabra; assembly: GCA_020226215.1. Taxonomy (NCBI): domain Eukaryota; kingdom Viridiplantae; phylum Streptophyta; class Magnoliopsida; order Fabales; family Fabaceae; genus Sindora; species Sindora glabra. Next base: position 68,805,127 of record CM035228.1, read on the forward strand.
GGCTTGTAGCTCCTTAAACAAGGCCTCTAAGCTAGACACTGAAGAAGGAAATCATCTGCGGTAACTATCCTTAATGCTAGCAATATGATCCTACGGAAACAACAACGACAGACATAAGCTTACCGCAGGGTAAAAGGAGAGAGAAATAGTGTGGTAGTGGAGAATGAAAATGGACTACTACTTAGTTTTTAGAAAGAACAAGAAAAACATGGAGAAAAAGGCTGAGTTGCAGCTATACTCGGGGGTTTCCCTTCTTTGTGGAATTAGCAACTTAAACTAAAATAAAAAAAAAAGAAAATACAAAAGCAAAAGTCAGTGAGAGAGTGTAAGGCAGTGAGGAAGAGAATATGCTAGAGAAAAAGTCAGCAATCAAAGTAAGAATAAAGTGGAAGGGGTGCTGAAACCGACATAAAGAAAAAGTTATCCCAAAAAACACTAAAAAGAGGAGAGAGAAAAAGGTTAATAAAAAATTTTATAAAATAAAAAGGCAAGGTTCTATTTTCTTATGCATGTACCGAAATAACCAAAAAAAGAAAAGGAAAATAAATAAATGGAGCTTTGGATTTTTATTCAATGCTCTCACCCTACTATAAGCTCATTTTCCTTAAGATATTTTACCCTTCTAACTTTATTTAATTCATTCTCAATCGTAAACTTATATCTCTTAGTGTTACCTTTAGTTAATTTCACTTATTAGGCCTTGTTTTAAAATTTTGGGTTAATTTCACAATATTGTGAATTTATTTAATAAATACTAGATTTTGATACTGTTTCTATTTTTTAGTCATATCTTAGGCTTTGAATGTTATATTGAGGCAAAGTTTATATTGATGGAAAACTAAAAGAGAGAAATACAACTTTTTTGTTCTGGTCCAAGCCTAGTTCAGGCATTTTGAAAGTCATATGTAGTTGAAAAGTTAAGGTTGTGTCTCTATCCTAGATAAACCCAATTTTGTATTTGGGCCATATCAAGAGCTATAATAGTTCAATTAACTTAAAACCAGCTCCCAAATTCTTAAAAGACATAGGCCTACAACTTTGATGTTTATGATTTATCCAAATTACATTGATTTCATGGTCTTATTCTTCTTAGAAGTCAAGCCTGTGAGAATTCACTAATTTATCTATTGAAGTTAATTGTCTTGTAAAAACAAGGTTTGGGCTTCTAAAAATTATGAAGGTTTTATTACTATAATCCTAAGAGTCATACAATCTTAGTTCAATAGGGTTTTAGCTTAATTAAGTCAAATAAATAGAAAAGAGACTCATTAGACTTCAAATAATTCACAGAGACTTAACAATAGAGTTTTTCTTTCTTTACTTATTTTCTTGTTTTCAAGCCATGGAAGGCTAAAAACTCTTAGTTGATTCAAGGATTGTGAAGCTCTTTTGTTCAAGGATTATGATATCTTAATTAGTAATATTGATTTCCTCCTATTATTTTTCCTCTTTCTCTAATTATTTATGTTGAATTATTGAAATTACTTGTGTTAAGTGCTGATTTAGTATAATTGGTACTTAATCTCATGATTTATGTCCTTTTTTCTATTTTAATGTGAAATTATGGTTAGTTAATCATGGTTTTACATGTTGGGATAGAAGGTTAGGGGATTGCTTCAGTGGTATCTGATTTAATTTCTTAAATTAATTGAATTCTATCTTTAAGTCAATTTCGATCTAGTTTAGGGGTTATAACTATCGCTTAATTCAACTAATCTTAATTGACCAAACTCTAGATGGCAGTCTAGTGTAGGATTCATGGATTATTGCAGGGGTTCTAGATAATCCAAAGTTGAAAAATTAATTAGAACAATCAAATATTTTGTGATATAAGATTAATTCATATTAAGAGCTATCATATCCTTGAATTGACTACTTTCATATATTGAATTCTCCTTGTTTATTTACTATTTTGCTTCTATTTTGTGTTTGTTTATTTTATTGTTATCATTTTAATTTCATACAACCAAACCCCTCCTTGAGTCTCATTTTATGTTTTGTATAATCTCTTATACAACATATAGCATATTATTTTTGTTTCTGTTACAACATTCTATTTTCATTATATCTGCAATAGTTTTTTCCATTCTCTTTGCATCAATAATCTAACAATTATGTATATATTGTTAGAAAATTATTTAGAAAAGATAAAATCAAAGGATCACTAAGGGTACAACCTAGTTGTTCTACTATATTACATTATTCCTTTAAAAGATCACTTTTAACTAATTTTGGTGTATAGCGACATGCATATTAGAATGCATAAGCTCCTTTGTGCTTCTTTATTAAAAATTTTCTTCCATTTTGATGTAAAATCAATTTTGAAAAATTTTTTTATTTTAAATAACCATTTGAAATCATCTTCTTTAAAAACCATTTCCTTCAAAATCTTTTTATAAAAATATGTTTGTAGTTAATCCACCATGAGTTTCATGGCTTTAACATAACAACAATAATCATATAGACATCTTGTACATAAACATCATTAAGAAAGAAAACTAATAAGAAAAATAGTGGTCTTTACTCATTAAATAAGGCTTATGATGTTATTTTTCCTTCACCTAGAATTCAATATGTAGCATTTAAAATACTATAGAATTAGTGAAAAATTCATAGAAAAAACCATGAAAAGAGAAGAATTCATGCATGTTTATAGGTTTTTACCTTTACATAGAGATAAAAAAAGCTACTATATTCCATTAACTCTTAATAACATTCAAGAAGCTAATGGAATCTCACTAAAAACTAGAAAGAGCACTCAAGATAGGATTATGTCTCCCTAATTTCTCACTTTATTTGTATGTTTCTTTTTGGTACAGAAGGAATTGAACTAATGCTAGCTATTTATAGGTAAAATCTTAAGTGGATTTCAAGTAATTGAAAGATGACATCATTTAGTTGGTTTAGGACTAAATGATTTTATTCCAACTTACTTAGTTACCTTAAGCTTATCACATTAGCATAATATTTTGCAACATTCTCGTTGCTTATTAACTTTGATGACTAAGCTTCATAAATGCTTCTTATGCTTAATGATTAAGTATATTTATTAAAATAATACTATTTCTTTCACATCATTTTGAGTATTAGTCTAAAGCCCCTAAACTATGTTAAATGTGCTCCTTTTCCCTTGAAACCGTCCACAGTCCTTTAGATGTGCCCAAAATTACATTCTTGCCATTTTAGGTTAAAATGCTTTTAAGTGAACACACTAAGATACTCTTAAACTTTATAAGCCTTAGATCTTAAGTACTTCTTATTTTTTAATATTTTTTATAATATCTCCTAGTTTATTTTCTATTAGAAGTGTATATAGGCTGGGCCAGGGCCGAGCAGGTTTCAAGCCGGGTCAAGTGGGCCAAATAGTAAAAAAATTATGGCTCGAACTTGGTCTAGCCCGATTACATTTTAAAAAACTTTAGCCTAACCTGGCCCAATTATTAATATGTATGGCCCGAAGCTCGGCTCGATTATCCGATTACTTTATTTTTTTTATTTTTTAAGTAAAAAAATTATTTTTAATATAAAAAATATGCATTTAAAGAAATAATATGATACTTAAATATATAAAATATTTAATTATATAAAATTAATTTTTTTATATTAAAAATAATTATATATAATTACTTTTTTAATATATAATTATATTATAAAAAAATAAATTAATATAATCAGGTCAAGTCGCTCTTTTTCATTATGACCCAAGCCTAGCTCGATTATTATCAAGCCATATAAAAAAAGCCTATCGGGTTTTAAAAAAAAATCCAAATCCTATATTTTTTTGGGTTGACCCTAACAGGTCGGGCGATATTTATATCTCTATTTTCTATCTCCCAAAACTAATAAATGCTTTTGCTAATAATAATAAGTATTTCTACTGATTATCTACTAATAACCACTTTTTAGTCTGATTTTGAGAATTTCTCTTGTTGGATTTTACTAAGCATTACTCTTGGCCCTTGTAAAAGTATCATGTATTTATCATTTTCAAGGGCTTCCCACATCCAAGTATCAAAACCTTCAGTTAGGGAAGATTTGGAAAGGAATCTTACCATCTTGAATGACATTTCATGACTAGCCAAAATAGAAAGTAGCATATGATTAACAATTCCACCTTACTAGTAGCATCAACCTCTCGATAGTTATACTTTATATTGCCATTGATAATAACCTTCCCTTTCAACTATTCCATATCCCTAAATTTCTCAAGAATAGTATCAAAAGTTTCATCATGATTACAATTTGCCATTGATGTCTACATCCATTAGAAAGAGAAAAGTAGGGAACTAACTTATTCAAAGCAAAAATAAGCACTAAAATTTTTATGGCCATGGCATCAATTAATATAGTGATCTCCTTATGATCTCTTAGGTGCCATTACAAAAGAGTAAAAGAAAGACCAAAACTTAAAAATGTAGAGAAAAATGGGATTTCTAAAATTTCTCAAATGCTACAAATAGTAAAGTGAAATGAAAGAGAGATTAATTTATCTTTTATAGGTGCCTAACAGTATAAAGATCAAAGGATCACAATGGTTCATCAAGAAATGATTTCAACTACTCCTATATCACTTTAAGTCAATCCAATAAAAAAATTTGAGTCATACAACTTTCTAAAGAATGTCAAACATAATATTATGTGACTTTTATAGGATACATTCCCTAAGAAACTTCCTTAGAAAGCCATGAAGGCCTACAAAGATTATTACACCTATTACAAAAGCATCTATGGCTTCAAAGTGAAAATTCATGCCTTATATGCTCTTTTTTCATTTCGATGATTTGCATGTAAGGGGCCTAATTTTGATACTTAAAGCCATAAGGTCCAATATTAATAAATTATTTGAACATATGAAATTCTAAAAGGCTAACTGGGTTATAAAAAGGTTCTAAGTGTCATTACTATAAAATTGCAATTTTACATTGATCGATAAATGTCAATCATTATGTAAATCAATATCTATATAAATACGATAGTATTTTTGAAATTATTAGAACAAATAAGATTAGGTTGTAAAATAAATTGAGGTCTATATTTACATGATGGCATTTTTGGAAGATTAACTTAGGAAATTGTTATCTAAAAAGCATTTAAAAGGTTATGTAGGAAGAAGAAAACATTTACATATCAATTTTATTATAAACTTATGTGTAAAAGCATTTAAAATGTCTCTTTAGGCAATGCAACTACCACTTATTAGTAATGGAGCAAGCTTAAGACGTTAATTTTAAGTTAATAATTAATGTCTAAATTTAGTTTATTAACTACATATTTACATTCACTTTCTATTTGAAAACATCTCAATGATGCCTTAGCCTCTATTGTCTAATTCTAACATATTTTTAAAGAAGAGGAAAATAGCTCCCTCGCCATTTCATTAAATTTCTTTGAAAATTTTATAGAATATGATTATTAGTACTTTATCTATTATCATCTCTAAATGTGTTACATGAGATGAAAAGAGAGTTATTTTTCTCTTCTTCAAACATAAGCTAATATTATTAATAGAGGCAAATATATTGCTTAAATTCATGACTTACTAATATCAAATTTTAATGGACATTGCAAGTAGTTTTTGCATAATGGCTATAAGAACTAGTATTGAAGTTAGTAATGAAAGTGGAAGGCCAAAGTCCTCTTTTTTTTCTTTATATAATATTGTTATAAATTTGTATATGTTGTAAAATAAATAAATTATAGAATAAATTTTTATATTTATCTTTTTTCTCATATTTTTGTATATTCACAGTATGTTAATATTTGTATCAGTGCAAAAAAAGTATAAAAAAATTATATAATTTATTATGAATTTATGATATTTAATAAAATTAAAGAAACATTCTTTATTAATTTTAAAACTAACTTTCTCTTTTCTTCAAATTTATAAAAATTAATATTTTATAAAATAAAGTAAGCGTCTTATCCTATTTATACAACTTTCATACTTTCTGACACTTGATCCATCTTTTAAGCAATTTTTAGAATGGTCATTTTATTTTCTAATAATTGAAGTAATTTTCTAAAACTCAATGTAATATTTAAATTATATTAAAATATATGAAAAAAGGACATCAATTTTTTACAAATAACTGATATTATAAGTTAGCATGGTGGTATTATCATAACTATGAGCAACTTATCATATCAATTTCATATAACTATCATCCAATAGGTATTTTAATCATTTTGTTTTAAGATATTAAATGTATACACACTAGTTATTATTAAATAACTAACATCTATTATTGTTCTCCTGGTTATAAATTTTTACTTTCATTCCATTTATTATTTAAGTTCTTTACCATTAAAGTTTTCTTTTCACTATATTTTATTTATGACTCCATAAGATGGTTACTAAGAGGATATTACACGATTAATGCTAGTCGATCATCAATTGCTAAGATACAAGTTATTACTCTTAGGTTGTCATCTTTTCTTGGCTATAAATAGACAAACATGACTTTATTTCTTTTCTATATTTCTAAGATGGTTTACTAATAATGGCCATAAAGTGCTTGCTATGGATATTAAGAATTGCTTCGTAGATACCATGAAGACAATCACTATCACTTTACCAAGGTAATTGTAGTAGGTGTTGCAACATAATTAGGAACTAATATTGTAAATAACTTTAGTAAAATCATTCGGATGCAATTTATGTTTGGATTTGACATCATCATAACCCAATTTATCAAAGATAAAACTTGCTTGATTAACACTTTTCTTCAAAACCATTGTTAGAAAAATGTTAGAATGAAGAAGTTGTTAAAAAAAACCTAAACAACATCAATTGTTTATTAAAATTGACATTGTTTGTAACCTAATAGCCAACTAACATCTAATAAATATTTATAACTTATAATAAATATTTGTCAATATTTAAATGATTACATTTATGAGATGCATTATATTAGGAGATGAAAACATGGATTATAAATGCTAAGCTTTATAAAATAACATGTGTCTAAAAATTACTAAAAATTATGATATTTCAAGGTAAATTGAAAGCTAAGCTTTATGTAGTAAAACATATGTAATGAGTTTGTCACATCTAAATCTTTGCATGATGCCTATAAATTTTATTCATACTCTCCATTTGAAACATCTAGGTGATGCCTTATTAATAGTATACAAACTGATAAGAAATTATATGAGATGAAGTAGTATATCATTTTTGCATTGGAAGGCTTAACCTTGAATTCATTACAAGAGTGGATACATTACTTCTTTTAAATATAATTTTTCATTAGTTTTCAATCATTACACCCTCCAAAATTAAATTTTGTTGTTCATATTTCATCTCAAGAAGCACAATTAAGGAGAAAATGCAAAGATTGGTTGCAAAGCAATCATAAATTATTGTGAAAAGAAGCAATATATCCATTCTTGCATTGGTGAGCTTGAGTTTAATGCAAGATTAGTGATGTTACTTTCTCTTATTATAATTTATTATCAATTTGTAACTATCTATATCTTCCAACTTAGAAACGCTCAAGCAGTATAAAGGAATTATAAGAAGACATATTCCATTATGCCTTTTTGTGCAATAATAAAAGTTTTTACTATAATTTTATGCCTTTTTGTGCAATAATATTTTAAACATAAATTAATAATTTATAGCTTCTCATTTGTTAGATTGTTTATTTATTAGTTCCTCATTAACCTTAACTAAAACTTTTTATTCATTATAAACTATAGTTTCCTATTTATTAAATTATTTAATCTATTATTGTTTGTATCTATTTAATTGTAGAAGAAAAATGTTACCATGCAAAAAAAAAATTAGTGTTGTTGACTTGTAAAATTATAAAATTTTTGCTTGAAAAAATAATGGAAAAAAATATTTTGGTTTACATTGATTGTTTATTACTAACCGATGTGTAAACTTTAAACAATGCAAAAAAAAGGTAAAATAAAACGAGAAAAGTCATGGTATCATTTGTAAATTTTATCTCAAAGCTAAAAGTAATTCTCTCTCTAACAAGATATGCTTTCCTTTTTCTCTTCAATTTTATATTTATGCTACACTACTTATTTTACAGGACTAAAATTTCATTAGCGTGTAACTAAATATGTGAAGTTTAGTGCTCACTGAAAGAGCACAAATTATAAATGTAAGGATTTATTTTACATTTTTTGTTTATTCTTGTAATTTATTTAATGGTTTTATAATTGATCATATTTTGTTACATTTCACCTTGATGTAACTTTTATTAGTTTCTATAGGTAAAAAATTTGATTTCATTCATCTTCTTTGATATTTTGTATAATAATATCATACATGAAATTTTATTGAATATTGATCCCATTTACAAATATTGGATTCAAGAGTACATTTTTAGTAAGTGTTAACCTTAAATATTAATTACTAGTACTCACAATGAAACACCCATCCTTAATTGAGGTATTTTTCACTATTTTCAAAACTTTTTTTAATTTAAATACATTGAAATTATGATGGAGATATTAGTTTAGTTAAAGTGTGGGAAACATAGGGAATAGGGACATTTATGATGAAATAAACGGCAATTTTTCTTTCACCATATTAAACCTTTTGTTTGTAATTATTACAACATTCAAATTTTTATTTACTTACTTTATTCCCTTTGCTCGAAACATATGCCATTTAACAATGTAAATCATTAGGTATTCCCTAATCCTATATAATTAAATTGTATTTCAAGGTTGGAGTATTGTATTTTTGTTGGTTATCAACATATTCAAGTTGGATTGTGTTTTTGTGGTTCTAGATGTATTTTAGGTTAGAAGTAATGTAATGGAAAAGTGATCCGAGATATTGTATATAATAAAGGTGCAAGGAAAGGGTTTTTTATAGGGGAAAATAATACAACGTCATTTATGTGGATTATTGATATGGTGTATAATACATTCCATGTCAGTTGTTAAAATAAGGTGACATTAAATTTTAATTTTCAATAATGATTAATTAATAAAAATTAACATATTTAAATGTGATTGATTACTAAATTATGTAAAGGAAAATTTTATTTTCCATAACAGTTATGTAACCAATATTATAAAATATTTACAATGACCCTCAATAAAATAATAGTCCAAAACTAATGACGAATATACTAAATAATTAACATCAAAAGCTTTTCTATAGTAATGTCTCTACAACAAAATACCTCAAAAAAGGCTAAAAAAGGGTTAAAATACCTTTGCATCAAAAGAGGCTAAGAAAGTGTCTAAAGTCATTTATCTTAAAAAAGGCTTAAAAAGGTCAAAAGACCTTATACTCTTAGACACATGAAGGAATCTACAGTAACTACTTTTTTCCTTAACTATGCTTGAAGACTAAATAAACACTATCTATTTGTCCTTGGCTACTCTTGAAAAAAGGTTTGTCTACTTTGCCTTTAACTCCATTTCTACTATAAAGGTTTGAACGAATAGGGTTTCACGAAGGCTTAGTTAGCAATTATTTTATTTAAGGGCAAGGATTACTTTGGTTACAAGAACAAAGTAGCTTTTTCCTACCTTCTCAATAATATTTAGATTATATGGCTTGGAAGGATTGGAATAATGGCTTCAGCATAAACTATAGGAAGGTGACCATGTCATGCTTAACCCTCATTAGTCATGCACTTTTTCCTACCTTTAGCTTCGTAGGAATGCCACCACTGTTGCCTCTAGAAAATACCTACTATCTTGTACCTCATCATCCTTTTTATCCATTTTTTCCTATATTCCCTACTAGTTCGATCTTCCATTCAAAATCATTATTCTTACAAAGTATTACACAATTGTTGATACACGTTGGCTATTTAATGGGTTAAATGTCAATTTTGAATAATTATTTTATTAAGCATTGTAGTAAATATTTTATAATATTAGTCACAAAATCATTGTGAAAAAGATAATACATTGATTCCTTAACAAATAAACTATTGTTATTTCTTGTAGGTCATATAACTTGATAACTAGTCATATTTAAACATGTTAGTTTCTATCTTGATAATTATAGTTGAAAATTGAAATTTAATGCTAACTTATTTTATTAACTAATGTGGAGTGTTTTATATGCCACTTTGGTGATTTACATGAACGACATCATATTACATTCCCTTCAACCAAAAAATAAAAAACTTATTCACTACACCCTTTCCATTCTATACAACTTCTCAAAATACTTCCTATTGCATTACTTCCAACTTGAAATACATTTAAAACCTTTAAAACCATAATACTAAAAGAAATGTATATTTCATTAAAGTACACAATCCTTAATTTAACATATGTAATTCGTAACAGATAGAATAGTAATTTTTTTCCTCTACATTAATTTCATATAATTTGGATATGGAAACAAAGAATACCTAATATTTTGCACTACTGAATGGCATATGTCCACAGCATTTTCAAACAATAAAGGAATAAAGTAAGCAAATAAAAATTTAAGTGTTACAACAATTATAAAGAAAATATTTATTATGATGAAAGAAAAATTACCTTCTAATTTTGTTGTGGATATAATTTTGTTTAAGTATGTTTAATGTATCGTTAATGTGTATCTCTCAAATAGGACCTACCTAACCAAATATTTTTTATACTATATAAATTAAGAATCAAGTAATTATATATGTAATTATAACTTCAAAAAAGGAAGACGTTTGTACTTTGAACTTATAGTATAGAAAATTTATTTGGAAGGATCATCAATCCATATCTTTCTCCATTATCTTAATGCACATATAATTATTCCAAATCACCTTCATAAATAATTGGAGGTACTCTCAATGAGAAAAGAGTTATGTCTTCAACATTAGTGGCTACATCTTCTTTATTCCCATTGCTTACAATTTATCTCTTTCATTAAAGAACTATAGATCAATTATTAAGAACAACTTTGACACATATAAAAATTATTTTACTTAAGATATCATTATGAATAGCTCTCTCTTATTATCATCTTTACTAGGATCTACTAACATGAATCCTAACTTGTCCCCTCTTTACTAAGACCCACTAATATAAATCCTAATTTATCCATTCAGATGCCATTATTATTTGCCACTCACTTATATTAAAAGATAGGCTCTCTAAATTGGATATAGTCAAACTCCTATATATCTCCGATGACTTTGTAATATAATATTATAGGATAGATAGGCTTTTAATCTTTGACATTAAAGACATACATTTTTTGAGCTACCGAAATGACCTTACTATTTTTTATTGTGCTTCTTGTATTTTAGTCTTTTACCGTACAATGAATATCCATTTATGTCACATCCTTAATAAGATATAACATCCATGTGAGGCCCATTTACTAACCATTTTATATTCTTGAAAATGGCACGTGGTGTTTCCTCTATTATGTTACCCACCCTAGTTGAAGAACCACTTGATAAATGAGTGATTATATTCATCTTGTATCCATTTCTCTTTCTTATCATGATGAAACTATTTTATGCAAGCAATATGCTCATTCATGTAAGGCTTAACCTCTTCATTATTTTATAGGACATAAATATGTGCTTATTCCTACATTTCAATGGTTATGCTTTTAACCTGAATTCCTTAATATACCTTTCTCTAAAATTTTTCTTCAATTATAAGGTTTGGAAAACCTAATAGTGTCTACATTTGACATGTATATTATGCAAAACTCAATAACCTCCTTGGCTTATATTGCATTAAAGAAGAAACAAAGTCTCTTGATAGTTTGTGTCACATGTTTAGGCCATATTCCTTGAATGATGATTGGTGGAAGTTGTTGCATTAAAGCATGACAACATAAGACTTCAAGCTGACTAATTTTAGATCTTTCATTGAAACAAGGTTTTTAATATTAGAAAAGTAGCCTTAGGGCCCTTTAACCCAATTTCAAAACTTACAAAAACTTGTTTTCTTCTTCCTAGACAAGGTATGATAAGCTGGAGGCAAGCAAGTACATTGACCTTCTTTTCTAATGCCACCTTCTCTTACATGGTCATCTCTTACAAGTCCTAGTCAAGCCTTGATTCTTTCTTTTATCTTGCCTAGATATGTTCAAGAGTGTTCTAACTAAACTATCATATACATTTTTCTTCATATGTATAACATCAATGTTGTGCCTAACTTCCAAGGCCCTTCTAATATGAAAGATTAAAGAATATGAACTTTTTCTTCCATGAAGTGTTGTTGTTTGTTAAAGCATTAATTTTGCTAAAGATAATATTAATATTTTTCACCTTATCATAAACATCATCCCTAATAAGGGCCTTAGTGTCACAACCCGATTCTTCAAGTACTGTGACTGATGTAAAGACACTTGACTAATATTAATATATTAATTAGTTGTCTTTACAAGCCTTTAAAACACCTTTGACTTATTTACTTTCTTTACTCTACTAAGAACATAAATAAGTATTTATAGAAAATAATACTAATTACACATACATATGGAAATTTTAGACATAATTTACATAAACTAAAAATATTTATACAAGTGTTCATGGTTTGAAAACATAAGTTTACACATATAGAAACTATCAAAAGAAGAACCTTTAGTTAGGACCATCCTATTTCATTCACTATTTTCCTCAAGGTTTGACATTATAGATGAGGAGGAAGAAGCTAGTACTATTGACTGAAACAAAACTATGGGATATAGCTTCTAACTGAATAGGTTTCATTGAACAAGATTGACTACAAAAGGATTAGAATTCAAAATTTATTTTCCTAAACTTTACAATATAGTATACTCAGAGTCCCTACTAAAGATACTTATATTCTATAGAAAAAATATTATCTGGAATGTACCCTAAGGTGAGAAGAAGTTTCTATTATAGGTGTCAATCATCCTTTTACGATCTATGCTCTATATCTATAAATAAAAATTCAACAAAAGGAGAGTGAAGTATTAAAATACTTAATGAATGGCTACTTTTCTCCTCTTTCTAGAAAGTTTTTACCATTATAAACCAAATATTACAATAATATAAAATATTATTTATTTAAGGTTCTTATGTATAATGTTTACAAAAGTTTACTAAAGTAAATGTCAATAGTTGGTATACAAGTTTTTTCTTATATTTTTAGTCCAATCTTATCCCCCGCCACTCTAGGCATAAGACCTCCTATACTTACCATACTTTTCCTTCTCTATGAAAGATGTAAATTTCCAACCCCTCCCCTCACTAATCATGTATAGGATGAATAATAACAAAATGTCAGTGTAGTATCAATTACTCATTTCAAATTCATTAGGTATGGTTAGAATACTAACTATGCCATAAAATCTTGCCATTCTCATATGCATTCATATTTTATCATCACATGACATTATATTCAAGGTTAATATACAACCTTTACATTCAAGATAATGATAATAATTAATTCTTTTGAATGGCTGGCAATTTATAACTTAAGCATTATCAAATGTATCAAAATTTTCAATCACTTGTAACATTATTCAATAAAAGAATTAAATACTAAATATGTTACATAGTGTGAAAACTTCTATGGTCTAATGCATTTTAAACTTCCAAATCAATTCAAATTTTTACTAAAATTTTCTCTAATGCTTCTAATACATTACCACACATCAAATATCAATTTTCTTACAAATTCCTTACCCTTTGGGTATAAATCACATAGTACTAAAATTAGTAATTAAAGAACATTAATCACTTTAATTTTTCTTAAACAAATTCTAGTGCAAATAGTGCCAAACCTTAGAACACAAAATACAAAATTCTATTTTGAATTTTTATAATGAAAGTTCATACAATTTCACTTTTCATAACTCTAAAGTTTTTCAAAAATTTCTAATTCATTCCACACCTATCCTAACACAATTTGTAACACTAATATATCAAAAATTGAAATTTTAACAATTTCTAACCCTTGATTCCAAAAAGAAATAGAAACACACCATTAACCTTCTTTGATAGTTTTATTTTTAATCTCAATATAATCCTATTATCATCTCTTAAAGAAAGACTTAATTTTTTCCCATCTTGACACTAAAATAATAATATCATATCCTCATTTTAATATTTATATAGTACTAAAATCAAACCATATAGCACTATAACTCAACTTAACATCCATAATAGCAAATATCATTAAATTCTTCATCTTTCATGAGAAAACTCAATTGAACAATGGATGGTTGCCACTTACATTAAATTCTTGATCCTTTAACTTTTAAAAAAATTTTAAATTAGCAAATTCACAAAAATAAATCAAGTTTTAGAAATTTTGAAGAGAATATTACCATGAAAAATTGAAGAAGATAAAAGAAAAATCTAAATCATCTTGCAAAAATTAGATAGAACCACCTAGAAAACCTCTTGGGAACTATTAAAAAATTGAAAATCCTAGTTTAAAACTCTAGGAGAGCACTTAGTTTTGGATAAAGAAGAGAAAAAATTGTACAAAAATACCCCCAAAAGTCCTGTATATAATCTAGGGCTTCCTTCATAAGCCATCCTTTTTTATATTTTTTTATAAAATTTTGATGATAAAAGACACTTGCTTGCATAGTTTCAAGGTATAAATGTTAAAAGATAATTTCTTCAAAACCACTAAAATTTAGCTAAATATAATGTCTAGAAACACACACACTAACAAATGCCCTAAATTTTCTACTTATTCACCAAATTTGTTATTAGCTTCTTCCATAAGTTTTGACTTTATTTAGGCCTTGCTTTTCTAGTTTCTAAAATCAAATTTGGGCATTAAAAAGTTGAACTAAATTATCTTAAATGAACCAAGGTGATTTATGTTAAAATTGGGCTCAATTTCTAGGTTTTTGGGTTACTTGGGCCTCTAATTTTCTATTAAGACTTTATAAAAATTTTCTAAATTTATTATAAGGTTTTTAATTATATTTTGACCTATATTAATGTGTAATATGTTTTCTAAAAAAATTCTAGCAAGATGCACCTCTAAACTATCTTTTAGATTTACCTAAACTTTACCTAATTATGTTATCGATTTTCTATTCAGAAGACTTCTAGTCAAAGTTTTTTTAAAAAATTTCTTGCTTTATTTGAGGTATTATATTTAGAACCAATGCTTCCTCTAATAAACCATTGAATACCTTTCCTAACCTTTAATAGTTGTAGGAACAAGGCAAAAATCTTTTATAGCAAAGATACATTATTTTTTTAACACTTAAGTTGATAAGAACACATGCCATCTTCATAAATAACTTGAATGGCTCTTGCTTATATGCATTAAACACTAAATGATAAGAAAATATATACTATTTTATTCCCTCTATTTCATATCTCTTAGGTGTTACATATGCTTAATTTCACTGCTTAGACCTTGTTTTATAATTTAGGGATGAATTTACAATATTATGAATTTATTCGATAATTGCTAGATTTTGATACTATTTTTATTTTTTATCTATATCTTAAGCTCTAAATGTTTGATTGAGAAAAAACTTTATATTGTTGGAAAGCTTAAAAAGAGAATTATAAATTTAATATTTTAGTCAATGCTCAGTTTGAACTCCTTCAAGCCTTTATTTATTCGAGAAATTGAAGCCCTATCTCTACCCTAGCTAAACCCATCTTGATTTTTAGGCCATAATTGAAGCTCTAGAAATCAAATTAACTTGAAATCAATGCTAAATTCTCATAAGAAATAAGCCTACAATTTTGATGTTTATGATTTATCCAAATTATATTAATTTCATGGTATTGTACTAGTTAGAAGTCAAACTTATAAGAATTTACTAATCTAACTGTTAGATTTAATTAACTTGTGAAAAATAGGTCTAGGCTTCTAAAAATTAGGAAGTCCCTATTATTGTAATCCTAAGAGTTATACAATCAAAGTCTAGTAGGGTTTTAACTTAATTAGTTCAAATAAATCAGGATAACTAATCAGACTTCTACACTTTTACATAGCATTTAGCAATAGACAATTTTCTTCTTCTCCTTGTTTTCTCTTTTATTCTTCAATAAAAGCTTAAACCTATGGTTGATTCAAGGAGTTTGAGGCTCTCCCCTACTAGATTATAAGATTATGATTTATAGTGTTAACTCTACTTAATTAATTTTCCTTTTTCCCTAATTATTTGTGTTGAATTCATGAAGTTGCTTGTGTTAGATGTTGATTTGATATAATTAATATTCATCCTTGTGATTTCTAATTCCTTGTTACTTTGATATGAAATTATGAATGATAAATCATGATTTTATATTTAGGGATAAAGGGTTAAGAGATTAATTTGGAAACTTCTAATTTTATTTCTTAAATCAACTAAATTCTAACTATAAATCAATTTCGATTAACTTTAGGGATTATAACAATTACTTAATTTAGCTAATCTTAATTGATTAAATCCTAGACAATCATCTAGCATAGGATTTATGAATTATTACAGGGATTTTAGGTAATTCAAGGTTAAAAAATTAATTAAGGAAGTCAAATCTTAATCAATCCATTATTAATCCAATTTAAAGCTCTCAATTTCTTGAATCGACTGTCTTCTTACATTAAATTCTTTTCTGTATTTATGTTTTACCTCTATTTATATTTGTTTAGTTATTGCTATTATTTAATTTCATGCAAACAACCCCTAATCTTGCATTCTATGTGCTGTATAATTTTTCATATAATATATAGCATATTGCATATATTCTGTTACAATATTCTATTTGTTGCAGTTACATCCTATTTGCATTAGTTTCTCTCATTTTAATTGTATAAATAATTCAATAATTGTGTGAATATTATTAGGAATTCATTTAGAAAAGATAATATCAATGGATTAATAAGGGTGCAGCCTAGTTATGCCACTTTTCTCCATTATTTCTTTAGTAAACCAATTTTAACTAATTTTAGTGCATTATGACGTGCATATCAAAATTTTGGTGTCATTGCTAGGGATACTCTTGAATTTATCATTTCCTATATATTTTTAGCAGTATGTTACATAATTATTCAACCATGCCAATTAGTAGATTGCATCTATTGTTATCTTACTTGTATTTTACAATAGCTACAATTTTTTGTATTTTCTTGGATTCCATTGCATTCTTGATTTTTTGCTCATTCTTCCACTTCAATTCAATATATTTTATCATATTATATATCATCGAACATTAAAACAAAGGATTTTGACCTAAAGAAATAAGTTTTCAAGCATTTTTTAGCTTACCCCCTTCAGAACTGTATTGAGTCTGACTAGCTCCAATTGAGCTAAAATTTTTATAGGGGTTAGATTTAATTTTTATTATCAAAAGTCATAAGATTTTAGGTTATGATGTGGGGTTTTTTTGGCCAAATTCCACTATTTTGACCACTTTTTAATTTTTTTAAAAAAATTTTTATTGTATTTTTAGGTTCTGCATGGCTATAAAAAACTTTTCGTGATGGTTCCATGATTTTTAAAATTGTCTAAATAGGTTAATTAGATGTTTTTAGGTTGATTTTTCATAGTGCATTACCATTTTTATGCTTTTTTGTTCCTATAGCTTTCCTATTGTAGTCCCGTGTAGTGTTAATGCATAATAAGGAGGAGTGTTGCTAAATTACTTGAGCTTGATTCTGAAATAGATACAAAATTTCATTCTCTTTATAGAAATAAAAATACAAATATTTCTAACCTTCCTAACCCTCATTGTGCACCTTTAGATAATTCTGGAAACATAACTAGTAATAGGATTTAGAGGAATTATTTACCCCTAATATCACATACCAACCATTAGGCATCCAATATCCTAAACTTAATGCTGACTTTAAGCTTAAATTTAGTCTAATCAATTTGTTTCCAAGGTTTCATGATTTTGTAGGAGAGGACCTTTATAAGCATTTGAAGGAGTTTTACGTGGTGTGTTTAACCATGAAGCCTTAAAAGATTTCTAAAGATCATATCATGCTATGAGCCTTTCCATTCTCTCTTATAAATGCTACTAAACACTAGCTTTACTATTTGCAACTTGGTTCTATTACTTAGTAGACTAATATGAATAAGCTTCTTAGAGAAATTCTTCCCTGCATCTAGAGTTACTACTACAAGAAAGGAAATTTGTGGTATTAGGCAAATGAGTGGTAAAACATTATATGAATATTAGGGAAGGTTTATGTGCTAACCATCCACACCACCATATTAGTAGGTAGCTTCTTATCCAATATTTTTATGAAGGCTTGCTTCTAATGGATAGGAGCATGATTGATGCAACAAGTGATGAAGAGTAGTGGATAAAACACCTATGGTAGTAAGAGACCTCATTGCAAACATAATAGCTAATTCTCAATAGTTTGGAACCAAAATCATGGTTACAACTAAACACATGAATGAGATTAATTTCTCCAATTCAAACTAGCAAAAATTGGAGAATAAAATAGATAAGCAAACTTCATTGGTTAGGCAATTAGCAATGGGACAGTAACAAAAATTTCAAGCTTCTTTTCTAGCAAAACTTTAAAGTATCTACTCTTACCTAACTCATCCAACAAATTGCTACCTTATACTATAAGATGATGAATGCCCTCCTCCTCCTCCAGCTTATGCAACAATTATTTACCCTGCTAAGCCTTAATTCTAACAATAGAACTAGTATCAATACTAGCAGCCACAACTAAACCTGTACCACCAATAGCAAGTACAATATTCTAGTTAGAGAGATAACTAATAGTAGAATCAATTTTAGTATAACCAAAATTATAGATATAATAACAATATAGGCTAGAATCAATATTTTTATGCCTATACTAGAATGGCACCAAATACTGTCAACTAACTAGAAGTAACTTCAATCTCTTTTCAACTATCAATTGAAGATTTAGTCAAGTAAATGGGAGCAAGTAATCTTTAATTCTAGTAGAAGATAGAGGCTACCATTATGAATTTGCAAACTCAAATAAGCCGATTGACTTCTGCATATAAGCATAAAGCACAAGGTTCCTATTGGCTTTCACATATACTTAAGCACATCCAATTTTTAAAAATTTATGTTATGTGAAACCTTCCAGAAACAATGCAAAGGGACATAATTTAAAAATTAAGGATTGCTTCTTAGAGTATGAGCATAATCAAGTGATGATGCCTTTATGATATCGACATAGAGTGAATGACGACTTCTTAACCTCTACGAATTTGCCAGGAATCGTATCTCTCACAAGGGGTTAGGTTTTTAGCGTAATTTTTTCTGGTGGCAATTTCTATATATCATTAACAAAGTGACACCATTCATGCCCTTTAATAGAAGTAAGGCATGTCACTTTCCTAGTTTTACTAGGAAATCACTTACACTCTCTTAATTTCATTTAACCACTAATACCTTATCCCTATCATAGTGAGAGTGATGAGAGATAGGACTTATCCATTAGTTATCTAATATTACCTTAATATTAATAACTAAATATTATTGGATAATAATAGTATTCCATAATATAATTATCTAATATCAAATGGCATAATTATCTGATATTAATATTAAATAATATCACATAATATACTATATATTATATGAATATAATATTATTGCTTTGATAATATATATGTATTAAATAACAAGCCTAATTAAAAAGATTTACTTTAACTAAAACTTAATTAATTACTATCTTATTCTTACTCATTTTATGTGATCCTATAGATTCTTAGCACCTTATTAATAACCCATCAATGGACTATAGACAGTAAGTAGTATCTAGCAATACATCACTACTACCAAGTAGTAAGAATGTTTATGATTTGACATCCATCTAATGTGAACAACACTTTACAACATAGTCCCTTTTGTAATGATTACCTAATCGAGCTAGAGGTATGAAATGTGTTATCCTTATCAATGTTCAATTCACATTTCTTAATATCGAGTAGACTAATTCAAACAAATGATTAATATCACATATTAATCCATTTGGGCACAGTCATACATTTCTTAGTTTCACTCAATCAAGAGGCCCAAGGATATTACTCCGTTTATACAAGAGGAACAAAATCCTATCTATATCAACTATTTTGCTTTGCATGATTTATGGCACATCTAATTAACATCCTTCATGAAATCCCAATTAAATTTTACATAGGATGACATCAAAGTATGTGACTCCTCATATAGGGAACTGTAGTAATTCCAAGTCAAAGGACTATGTGCAATGTGATCATATAAGAATAGCTAATGATACGGTAATCCATATAGTATTCTCACAATGGGTTAGTCTAGTACATTTGTTCACTAAAAATGTACTTATGTATCGACTTGATATCACATATCCATAATTTACAATCATCAATCTCCATACATGATAGTCTCAATATATTATTACTATCCCTTTCGTAATAATACTCGACTATGGATATTTTAGGAATAGTAAAATTATTCCAAGGATAATTATTATATTAAATTATTAATTACACTAATATTAAAATAAAATAAAATATAATAATTACATTGCCTAAAATAAAACATGATACATTATGTGTTATTATAATCATCTTATGATTAGCTCTTAAGATACATATACTAATAATTTTAGTCAACCATCTTGTAACAACACAAAGAGTAAGGAATTGATGAATGCAATCATGCTAAGACGTGACAAGAGAGTGGACAAGCCTTCAACCTCACAATTAGAAATAAGCATTCAATTAGAATAGAAAAACTAGAATCAACCAGCAAAGCATAACCAAAAAGCAGCTAACCAAAAATAAAGGATCAACTAGAATAGAACCAATAGAAACAACTAGAAAAGATAAACCAGAATAAACTAGAAAAATAGCAAAAATATAATGATAGTAAGGTGAATTCTTTCCTTATCCCCTTTCCTTTTCCAAATAGAATTTTTTTTTAATAAAACAAGAATAAAGATGAAAATCAGATTTTGGAATCTCTTAGAAAAATAAAAGTTAACATATCTTTGCTAGATTTAATCAAACAAATTCCAAGGTATGCTAACTTCTTAAAAATTTTGTGCATTAATAAAAGAAAATTAAGGATGGATGAGAAAGTAAGAATGAGGGCAAATGTGTCTACAATCATTCAAAGAAAATTACCAAGGAAATGTAAAGACCCATGCATATTTACTATTGCATGCATAATAGGAAAAACTAGAATAGAGTATGCCATGTTAGACTTAAGAGCATCCATTAATGTCATGCCTCCTTCTATTTTTAATGCCTTGAATTTAGAAATTTTGAAAGAAATAAGGGTGGTTATTTAATTAGCCAATAGATCTAACATTTATCCTTTAGGTATTGTTAAGGATATTCTAGTGCAAGTTGATGGATTAATCTTTCTAGCAGACTTTTATATTTTAAAGATGGAAAATAAGAACTCCAACATACTTCTACCAATCATCCTTGGCCGACCTTTTTCTCAAGATAACAAAAACCATAATTAATGTTCAAGACAAAATATTAACTATGGAGTTTGATAATGTTACAGCTAAGTCTAATATTTTTGAAGTGATGCAAGACAATTCAATATCCTTTCTTTAAACTTTGGGCCTTTACTGTATGATGTTTCTTTTCCTAATCTTTCTAATATGGCTATTTTTTATTCTGAATTCTCCATTTTTAGTGTTGTTTCTGCTGCTGCTAATTTTTTTATTTTTGTTACTATCTCTACTATTTCTAATTTTAATGTTTCTAATTCAGATTTTACTAGTTTAAAGCTTGTTAATTCTGAATTACATGTTAATGTTGCCCATGATAAACTAATTGTTGAGTTTCTTAAATTTTCTGAATTTATGAATTGTATTGATAGCCATGAATGCACTTGTAAAGATAATGATTTTAAATGTCCCATTTGTGCTAAAATTTTTGTATTTTTAGATGAAAATAGTGGTGTTCATTCAAAAATTATAGAAAAGCAAAATGATGAGGACATTTTACCTTTAAAATAAAAAGAATGTTTTTACATTGATCATTCTCACCATTTTATTGATCATGTTGAATTTATTTTACTATATAATCTTAAGCAATCAAGAATCAAGAATGATTTAAGAATAGCACTTACAGCATTTATGAGGGATGATTCTAATTTTTTAAGTTATCTTTTTAATGGATGAAGTAAAGGTTAGAAATTTAGAAGTAATGGAAGTAACCAATCTTCATATAGATCCTAGTTGAAGTAGTTAGAGCCATGGTCTAACAAAAAATATTAAAGAAAGGCACTTCTTAGGAGCCAACCTAAGCCATTTTAGAGATTTGCTTTCTCTTACCCTTCTTTTTCATTTACATATTCTTTATCTTTTTTGATGTTATTTTTAATGATATTGATAAATTTTACATTAAGGAAAATGTAAATTTTAAGTGTAGGTGGAGACTTTAGGATTTACTTTATAATTTGTGTTTTCATTCAATGTTTTTAAATGTTTTAAGAAAAACTAGAAAAAAATAGAAAAATTTTTGTTTTTTGCTTGTTTTTAAGTCTTTTTAAATCATTTTGAGTCTTTTTAGTGCTTTCCATCATTGGAGATTTTGTATTTTCATGGGTAAGATTCAATTAAAGTTAGATAAGATTCATAACATGATTAAATGAATGATTTTGCTTCTTGAAATTGATTAATATAGTGATGAATTTAGAATTAGTAGATTTAACTTGGTAGTATGACTTATCTTATGAAATTTTAAGATTTTTATTAAAAATTTATACTATGATATTAGCTTTCCTTCTTGTGTGATATTCTTCCATAATTTGTTTCTCTAGAACTTGCTTTGAATCTTTTTCAGATTATGTTTTACACATGCATGCATAAAAATGATAAAGGCATTCTTTCTTATTTAAGCTAGAGCCATATAGCTAACATTGAAGTTTTGTCATTATTAGTCCTCCTGAGCTTTTATTGCCTTTTCTTTATTGATTAACCCATGAGTATATTTTTTTAATAAAAAATAAGTGCATTTACCTAACCTTAAAAATTAGTAGAGCATTTGAATTTTTTGAAATAGGTTCTTGAATAAGTATACCAATAAGTGAGTTTATGTTGTGAAAATTCATCAAAGGTTAGTTGAAAAAAAAGTAAAAAAATGAAAAAAAGAAGTATTAGCCAAAAAAAGGAAAAAAATAAAAAAAAGAAAGAAAGAAAAGTGAAAAAAAAGCAAAAAATTGAATTGAAAAGAAAAATGAAAAGAAAGAAAGAAAGGAAAAGGAAAAAAATAAAGAAGTTGATAAGTATTTCAATTTGAATTTGGATTGATGTGTTAAGTTGTAATTGTTTATAATTTTTTCATATATTTTTTATTCAAGTGCTCTATTAATTTCTTTAGTTTCTAACCTCTCATATACTTATTTTTCCTTCTATTTCCCTATCCCCATTACAACTTTAAATAAAATCCTTTTGATTTGTGTTGTGGAGATTAGATGATTAGCAAGCTTATGGTAGAGCAATTTCATAGAATGAACTTAAGTGAAACACTTAATCCAAATACTTGAAAGTTAGAAAGTGAATCTTATGAGAATCTACTATATTAATCTACTCTTTTTGAATGAAGTTGCTATGTTAGTTATTTTTAAGTTTTTCAAGATTTTTCTTCATGATATGTTATGTTTCTTGTTGCCTTTGGTTAGTTCT
Organism: Sindora glabra; assembly: GCA_020226215.1. Lineage (NCBI taxonomy): Eukaryota > Viridiplantae > Streptophyta > Magnoliopsida > Fabales > Fabaceae > Sindora > Sindora glabra. Next base: position 68,828,623 of record CM035228.1, read on the forward strand.
TGCTTGTGGATTTGGGATTTTGAAGTTTTTGAAAAGTAAAGTCTTTTATTTCTAAGTTTTGAATAAAATTATGTCTTGCCCAAGGATGTGCAAATGATAAGTGTAGGAAAATTTAATGGAAAAATATTTACTATTTTATTTTTTTCTATTTTATATCTCTTAGGTGTTACACATGCTTAATTTCACTTATTAGGCCTTATTCTATAATTTAGGGATGAATTTACAATATTATGAATTTATTCAGTGATTGTGTAGATGGTTATAAGTACACTTGTAAAGATCATGATATTAAATATGCCATATGTTTTGAAATTTCTATATTTCTAGGTGTTGAAAACAAGGTTGATTCAAAAATTACAAAAAAAATGATAAAGAAAAGATTCCAACTTAAAAAAAAATGAGTTCTTTCATTTTAATCATTTTAATTCCTTTATTGATTATATTGAATTTGCTTTCTTTACCTTTTTTTATTTTCCACATCTTCTGTCTTTCTTAATGTTATTTTTTATGATATTTATATGCTTTACATTGAGGATAATGTAAAATTTAAGTGTGGGAGACTTTAGGATTTATTTTATGCTTTATGTCTTCATTTAATGTTTTTCAATGCTTCCAAAAAAATATAATTTTTTTAAAAAAAGAAATGTATTTTTCACTTGTTTTTAAATCTTTTAAGTTTTTTTTAATTACTTTTCATTAATGGAGATTTTGCATTTTTATAAGTAGGATTCAATTAAAGTTAGATAGGATTCATAATATGACTGAATGTGATTGAATGAATGATTTTACTTCTTAAAATTGATTAATGTAATGATGAATTTTGAATTAGTAAATTGAAATTGATAGCATGACTTACCTTATGAGATTTTAAGCCTTATATTAAAAATTCATGGTATTCTCTTTCCTTCTTGCATAATATTCTTCCATGATTTGTTTCTCTATAACTTACTTTGATTCTTTTTGAGACTACAATTGTACATACATGCATAAAAATGATAAAGGCATTCTTTTTTTTATTTAAGCAAGAGCCATAAAGCCAACCCTAAGTTTTTACATTTGTCAAGCCCCCTTAAGGTTTTATTGCCTTTTCTTTCTTAATTAACTTATAAGCATATTATTCCAATGAAAAAAAATATCTTCGCCTAACCTTAGGGATTAGTAAAGTATTTGAATTTTTATGAGATAAGCTTTTGAACAAGTATGGGGGTGTGTGAGTTTATGTATTGTGAAAAGTTATTAACTTCAAGTTCAAAGGTTAGTTCAAAAAAACAAAGAAGAAAAAATGAAACAAAAAAATTCCAAAAAATTAAAAAAGAAAAAGGCAAAAGGAAATTAAAAAAAAAAAAGAAAAAAGGAAAATAAAGAAGTTGATGAGTGTTTAAATTCAAATTTAGATTATTTTATTGAGTTATAATTATTTATGATTAGCCCATATTTTTTTATTTAAGTGCTCTACTAATTTTTTTGATTTCTAACCTTTCATATCTTTATTTTTCCTAGCCCCATTACAACCTAGAAAATAAAAAGAGAGAACTTGTCAAACTTAAGAAACTTTGAACATATTTGGCAAACAGGTTTTCTTACTTTTCTTCTAGCTTATGTTCTCTAGCTATGGAAGGCTAATTTTTGAAGTTGATTCAAAGAATTTAAGGCTCTTCTCTACCAAATTATGAGATTATGATTTGTAATATTAATTTTCTGTAATTAGTTTTCCTCTTTGCCTATTTACTTATGCTTATTTGTTGAAATTACTTATGTTAGATATTGATTTGGTATAATTAGCATTTATCCTTGTGATTTTTTATACTTTGCTATTTTGATGTTGAATTACAATTGGTAAATCATGATTTTACGCAAAAGAATAGAGGACTGAGGGATTAATTTAAGTTTTTTTAATTTAATTTTTTAATTTAACCGAATTATATCATTAAATCAATTTCGATCTAACTAAGGATTATAGCAATTAGTTAATTTAGCCAATCTTAATTTATTAAATCCTAGATGATAATCTAGCATAAGATTCATGAATTATTGTAGGAGTTTTAAGTAATTCAAGGTTGAAGAATTAATTAGAAAAGTTAAATCCTAATTGATCCATAATTAATCTATACTAGAGTTCTCAATTCCATAAATTGGTTATTTTATTACATTGGCTTCTCTTACTTACTGTTTAATTGGTATTTTACTTCATTTAATACATTGGTTAAATTTCAATTCACAAGCCCCTCAATTCTATGTTTTACATAATTTTACATTTGGTTATTGCATATTACTACATTCTACATTGTCTTATCATTTCATTTTCTTAACATTCTATGTAAATTGAATTTGCATTATGTTTGCATCTATTTACATTAGTTTCTTTTATTTTTAGTGCATAAATAATTCAATAATTGTGTAATCATTATTAGTAGATAATTAAGAAAAAATAAGTCAAGGGATCACTAAGGGTATAACCCGATTTGTGCCACTATACTGCATTATTTCAACAAACTAGTTTTTAATCTAATTTTAGTACATTGCGATGTGCTAATCACTAATTTCCTTCCCTTATGCTTCCATTCCTTTGGTGTGATTTTTAGGAATCCTTATAGATGTCAAGGTTTATTATACTAACTTCCTAATAAAGCAATATGGGTAATTCATCCCTATTGCCATTATTTTAAAATGGTAGTATCATTCTACTTAATACTGATCATAAAACTTGTTAAATTCCACCTTTTATTAACCATCGTGATAATAAACCTAATCAGAACATATAAGGAGTAAAGGTGCTTTTGCTAGTAAAAAGTGAAGAAATACCTTTTAATCTTACATTTACTCTCTAGCAATATCAAGCTCTTGTGCTTTGGTAGGAATAAATGAAACGTTATCAATTAGGTATTCACAATGTTATTTACGATATTGATTATCTAAGAGATTATCCTTCTTATTTCTTTATTCAATTCTAGCACATCCTCTTCATTTGAAATTTATCATCCAAATAGAAGAACATAATGACATTCTTAATGAAAGAGTAAATAGGTATAGAATACAACTAAAGTAGTGAGAGGAAATTCTCCTAACATAGCATTACTCAAAATGCATCAACATTACTCTATGGAATGGCAGGGGCATAGGTCATCCTAGTTTTGTTCATTTGGCCAACATGTTGTTAAGTTATTAATCATTACCAAAACACATTTAGGAAGGCTTTAATTAGTATCATTATAGATAAACTTCCTTTTATAAATTTGGAAGAAATAAGGGCTAAAAGGTACACATGTGAGGCTTAGATCTTGTGGAATCAATGGGACATTCCTATTAGACATATCAATAGAAATTGACTTTCTCTAGAGGGAACAATCATGCTACATTAGGCTTGAACCCTACTTTCTTTGTCTTCCTTTTAAAAAAAATTGTAAATAATAAGTTGTACCTTAAATAAATGCAATCTTTTCTTAGATGATTTTTTAGCTTCTCAATCATTTACTTCTTTAAAACAAAATGAGTTTCAATATTATTCTTGGTGTTCTTATAAAAGATGCAATGCTTTAATGATAATATTAACTCCCTATCTTCTAAACATTATAGCACTTGGATATGGTCATTTCTTCTCTTATAAAATGTAAAATTTCCTTCTTTAACTCTTCACTTTATCACCTATGCATACTTATCCTCTACTCAAACAAATATTTTTTCTTCCTTAAGTAATTTTCTATAAAGTTAATTGGTTAGGGGTAATTAGTAAAAGGAAAAGGAATGAATTAGTAAAGGGAAAGGAAATTATGGGTTTTCATTCCCTTTATGTGTGTTTTGTTTAGGAAAAACTCATTTTCTCTCCCATTTTCCCTTAAAAAGATTAGCCTAAATAAGGAAATGGTGATCCTTCTAATTCTTAAAAGAATTTGATTCCTTCATTCAAGCTTTTAAGTTCATCATCTTCAATATTATAATAATAATAATAACAATAATAATAATAATAATAATAATAATGATTATGATGATAAATTCTTATTATAAAATAATGAAAGTAAAAATAAAAATAACTAGCAGATAATAATAATTAATAATAATAAATAATAAAATTAATTAAATAATAAATAATCATATAATAATTATAATAATAAATAAATAAATAATATCAGTAATAATTGAAATAATACTAATGAAATATTAATAATAAATACTTATAAAAATAATAATATTAGTAAATAAAATTAATAATTATAATAATTATTTTAATAATAATTATAAGTAAATTATTTTTTAATGTAGCAATTGTTAGTAAAGGATATTAGAAGTACCTAATTCTCTTTTATTGAACCAAATAAGATAGGTAATCATGAAATTTTTATTCCCTTTCATCCTATTCCCTTTTATTGATTCCTTTTCTTTTCTCTAATTAAACAAAGCAGTCCTTGTATTTTTTCTTCAACTTCACTACATGAAATTGTTTAGCTAGGGCTTTAACTCTTCAAATGAAATAGAAATGGCTAATGATGCTATTGAGGTAGCAGTTAATCCATTGCAATAAATGCTAACCCTCTCATGAACACAAGGAACATAGTGCTAATTTAGGGCTTTTTCCACAGGCAAGAGTTCATGACCATTGATGATTTTCAATTTATTAATCTTAAATAGGATGCCCGGCAAGCTCTATGTTGTTAGCTCAATATAATCAAGAATTTGTATAGGACATTCATCCTTGTCTTCATTTCATTCATATAGGGATGATTATTCCTATGAGCCAAGCTCATAAGACCTTGTTGTTGCCTTGTTTGATCAATCATTTTGGAGATATGCTAGATTAGAATTAATTAAATGTGTTTTTACTTTTGCTATTAGAAAGACAGGTGGTGCACATTAAACTCACTTTAGATGTATTTTAGCATTCTACTTTCCATTACTAGTAGATGGTATGATGGTAGTACAACTTTTCTTTGAAAACTACAACTTGGAGTTTCAAAGGAAGCACCTTCATTTTTGTCTATATGAATTTTTTTCTAGCATTCCTCTCATCTAAACTTCTCATAGTGGTAGGGTTAGATCATGATGGCTCAAATGCATGCCAAAATAGAATAATAATTCACTTTTAGCAATGATAGGTTAATCTTAGGAACCACCAATTGATTTCTAATGGAACCAACATTGGCATTTAGAATATAAAAAGGGTAGTGCATCCGAGCTTTCAATAGCTCATCATAGTAACAACCCAACATGACTAATTATTGATGCTAATTATGATAAGAACCTACATTAAAGGTTATCATGCTACATTTATACATGAAAGGCTCTCTTATTCTGATGTGGAAAAAATTAAATTAATACTATTTTCAGGTGAAGCCTAGATTTGTTAGTATAAAGATGCCATGACCATAGATTGCAAGCAGCAAGGCAGGAGCTTCTTTATGGGAATCATCACCCCTTAACATGATTGATGAATTTTGTACTTTTTTTTAATAAATAAGAAGATAATATTCATAATAAATAAGACTTATTTTTTATTTTAGCACAAGCTTTTGTTCTTTAATGATCTTTTAAATTAATTATCTAGCATTTTAACATCACTCCTTAACCATTTAAGAAATTAAATCAACTCAAATTGCCACTAAATTTTGACATATCACTAATATCCTAAATAACATATTGTGAATTTTCATAATTTTTATTAATCATTTAATGGCTCAAAAAATTCCAAACTTGAGATAAACTAGAACAAGACTTTAAAATGAACAGTTTTAAGTATTTCACATATATCTTAGTTTTTCATGCATTTTAAAATTCTAAAAAAATTTCCAATTTATTCTAAAATCATTATAATACTAAATATAACTTTAAAATGCTAAGAACTAAAATTTTAATAATTTTAAATCCATGATTTCAAAGCGAAATAGAAACAATCATGAAGCTGTTATAACATCACTTTGATCCTAGAATTCTTTAATGATTTTATCTTGAAGAAAATTTTCATAAACCATCTTTAACTCACTTCAACACTATAATATCAATATAATACAATCATAATAACATTTATACAACCTCAAAATTAAATCATTTACTATCACCACCTAAAATATACCTTATAATGATAATTTCATCAAGTTTCTATACCGATTTTGAGAAAACTCAATAGAATAGGAGTAATTATCACTCACCTAAAATTCTTGAATTTTAAACCTTGTAAAAACCTTTTGGAATAGCATAACAATTGGTATATTGAAATAAATTAAATTTTGGAAACTAAGGAGGAAAAATAATCATCAAAACTTGAAGAAAGATGAGAAAAATCCAAGTTACCTTGCTAAAATTGAAGAGCCAAGTTGAAAAACCCTTAAGTTGTGTTAGAAAATTGAAAACCCTTGTAAAAATGGCTAGGGAGCACATAGTTTTTGCTAATGCATGGGTAGGAAAATGTGCAAAATTTTATCCTAAAATCGTATATATATAAAAACCCTAAAATACTAAAGTTTACTTGTTAGAAATTTGTAGAATTTTCCTTCATGATGGCCAACACATGAGAGAACGTTTTTACTGCTGAAAATTAGATTATTTTTACCCAAAATTCAATTAAGTTAAGTTAAATAAATTACTTTAAAAAATAACTAATAAATGCCTTTAGTTTTGCATTTATTTACCATTTTACCGAATCAAATTTAAGCCTTCTTGGGCCTTATTATTTTGATCTAAAATTTATTTTTTTAAGTTTATATTTAGGCCCTAAAATGTTGTACTAAATTCTCCTAAATGAATCAAAATAATTTATTTCAAATTTAGGCTCAATTTCTAGGTTTTTGGGTTAATCAGGTTATTTTTTTATTACCTGGGATCCTGATTTCCTATCAAATTTCTATAAAATTTTTCCAAACTTAATATTAGGATTTTCATGATATCTTGACTCAACTAATACATAATATAAATTTAAAAAAAATTCTAAATAGATAAACCCTAAATCTATCATTACAGTTCAACTGAATTTTACTCGCTTTCATTACCAGATTTTTGTTAAAATAGTTTTCCATCCAAAATTTCTTCTTAGAATTTCTTATTCTATTAGGTCATAGAAGAGAATTCATGCAAAGCAAAAATGAGTACTATGAGCCTATATCCTAGTATGTGCTTAACATTTTTATGACTTATATAAAATTTTATGTATTGAAAATTCTCCCATGATATTTATGATAAATTTTGACAAGTAATCTACTTGTTTCTAATAATCAATACTTCTAATCAATTAAAGTTAAATTATTTTAGGTTGATTATTAAGGAATTTTGACATCAATGAGAGTATTATGATATGTAATGTAATTATCTATATTTGATATTGATATTATTCTACAATATTATTTACAATAATAATATTATTATTGTATATTTCTATAAGTATATGATATTTTAATATAATTAAAAAGTTATATTTTAAAGTTTCATGCAATGTTATTAAACCCAAAATGGACCAATCAGTTTAATCGGTCCAACTGGGAACTGGTCCTTGGTCTGATTCGGGTGATTGGGGAAACCCAGTGGGGGGGGAGGGGAGAGGGCATGTTGAACTACCAAAACTTGGCAAATACCCAGAGACTTGTTAAACCAGTTCAACGAGCCATCGATTTACACTTTGATAAAAAATTTCTCAATACGATCAAGAGGAGTCAACTCTCTAACCCTTGCATGTGCAGGTGCTGGCTTAATCGCTGAACTAATGTGCTACTTCAATCCATATATGGTATTAAAAATACATATTGAGTATCTTCTAATGCATTTGTTATATTTTACCTAAAAAAGAAAGTATATTTATTATATAATAAATTATTTTAATTAAATTTAAATCATATATAATTTTAAATTATTATTTTAATTAATCTCATTATTTTAAATATTTTTTAACTTCATTTAAATTATATTATACGTATTACTATAAATACTAGTAATAAAAATATATTTATTTTTGTATAATGATAACATACAAATTTAAAATATAGAAAAATATTAATTCATAATATAATGTGTTAATTTTTTTATTATATATATTTATAAATATAAAAATATATTAACTAGTTCAACCATCCAATTGAACCGGTCCAACCTGCACCTATTTGCCTTGCCAGGTTGATATAAAAATACATTAATATAAAAATATATTTATATTCATAAATATAAAAATACATTAATCGGTTGAACTGATTAAACCGGTCTGACCTTCACCTACTTGCTTTCTCAAGTTAATGGTTAGGCTGAGTTTTAAAATACGGGTTTCATGTATATGTGTTTCCTTGCTCTTAATTATATAAAGATTTAGTATATTCATATGTTGGTATAAATTTTAAGAGTATACTATTAATTATTTAATTATATACTATATGTTTTTCCTTATCATGTTTTATAGTTCCTAGCAAAATGATATACTTAAGAATCTATCTATTAATCTATATCTTCCTTTAAAACTCTCATATGTAAATTTCCTTCTTAAAATAAAAAAAATTCTCACAAAATAACCTCAAAAATTTTTTGTCAAAGAACATTTAATGTAATGCCTATCATTTTCATATTTTATTAGACTAATTTATTTTTTAAAAATTTAATGTATTGTAATTATTTAATTTTTATCTTTTTTTAAATAAATGAAATTTTTTTGCAATCCACTAGGAACACTAAGGAATAGGAACAAGAACATTTAATTAGAAATATTAACAAATTTTTCTAAAGTTCAAACTAAAGGAAGATGGAGAATGAAATAAAAGAAATGGTCATCTTATTCAAAATCTCAATTATGAAATCCCTTCTCTCCCACTCCATACCTCATAACACACCGTTCTTGTTCAAAGAACATATGGTGTCACGACTCAATTTTAAAGTATCATGACTAGCATAAAGATATCTAATTAGCGTAAATCCACTAACTAAATACCTTTACAAGCCTTAACATCCTACAACTTTCTCATTACTTTTACTTTTATGCATATAGTAGAAAAATATTTTTAGTTATATAAGCACTGAAATACAAATTGATACATGTAATAAGAGAAATATATACATAAGTTTAGAAAGCATACAAAATATGATACTATTAGTATATACATAACACTTTGAAAAAGAGTACTCTTTGATGTATAAACCAAATTATCTCATGAACTTTTTCTTTGGCATGCCTTTACAAAGTAGGGGAAAGGTCCAGTACATATTTCAATTTACTTCATCGAGACCGCGATCAACATCTATAAAAGAAACAATACACACAAGTGTAAGTAATAAAAATTACTCAACGAATGGCTGCTTCCCTTTTTTTTAAGAGTTTTCGCCATAACAATTTAAATATATATTGATACATTCAAATATTTATCACATAATAAATTTTTAATAATACATTCTTTAAAATGATATTTATTCAAATTATTAAGTTAAATGGCTACAGTTGGTTTTGAGATTTTTCCCCTTATAACTTCAATCCTGCCTTATACTCCTCTTCCCCCTTATAACTTTGATCTCGCCTTGTACCCCTCCTCCTAGAAATAAGTTGCATAAACAATACATATTTTTCCCATACACAACAAATAAGAATCAAGCCATCATAGACATCAATCATGCATTCCATTATCACATATCATAGGTATGGTCAAAATACCGACTTAACCATAAGTGTTTCATTAATTATTTTAATAACAAACGTAGCATATGATATTTTAAGACTAAAAATTATTTGAATAATAAGTGCATGATAGTAATTCAAAATATACTTCACAAATCCAAAAGCCTTATTAGGCTATAAAAGGGGTATTCATAAATAAATCCCTTTTTACTACTTAAACTCATTCTAACTTTTATAAAAAATTTATATAAGGCTCTTGACATATTATTAACCCATTGTGAATCATCAAAGGCTAATTATCTTACACCATTATAGTTCTCTAGTACTATTCACATAGAAGTGAAAGCACATTCTCAAAACAAAGCTAACATGGAGTGTCATGTAATGGAAGGGCCTTTTTAATATTTACCCTATTTCCATAAATTATGAAATTTTAATATAGCATATCTAAAATGTTAAATAATGAATAACTTAATTGTTGTATAACTAATTTCATGAGTTTCACCATGCACCAAAAGTATGAACTTAAAGCTAAGATATTTGGATAGCACTGCAGCTGTCATAACAAATTTATCATTTGGACAGGCCAATCAACTCCGATTGCCAACAAATTTTAATATAAATTTTCTAAAATCCTAAATAACATATCCTTTGAGTTTCATAATTTTTCTTAATCATGTGATGGATCAAATAATTGAAAACCTGAGACTGCACTCACAGGGTCCAGAATCAGGATTACACTGGAGCACTTGAAATAGAAGTTTTGCTGGATAACTAGATAAGCTTCAAATATCACCAAATATGGTCGTAAGTTTCTTAACATATGGAAAGTTAAGTATATTAATTTTCATAAATTTTTTCCATCATTTGATTTTCCAAATACCCCCAATGACAGAAGCAAAATTTGCTAGCATTCTGTTTTGGCTTTATTTCTCCTAGGCTCTCAAGCATCTACTTTTTACAATCCTAAAATTTTTCAAAAATTCCAAAAGTTTTCATCATACATATTAACATCATTTTTGACATTAAAATACTAAACATATAAGTTTTATTATTTTCTAATCCTTAGTTCCAAAGAGTAATAGAAAATAGGGTATTATCCATTCTTCTGATTCGCATCTATTGTCATCAAGACTCACTAAATCTTCTCGTACTAATCTTAACTTTAAAATACCAACCCAACAACATCTTAGTATCATCAAACAACATTAAAAAGAGTACAAAGTCAAAACCATGTCTTCAAACATGGCACACACAAAAATCACAATAATATCATCATAAACCACCATATTCATCACTTTCCTTAGAAAAACTCTAAAGAAAAGAGATAGTTGCCACTCACCTTGAATTTTTAAATCTTATAATATTCTTGATACTCATAAGGGACAACTAAACAAAATAATAAACACCATTTAAGGGAATTTAGAGAAAAATTTCCTATGAAAACATGAAGAAAAGAAGAAAAAAACATGTTTACTTTGCAAAAATTTGAAGAAAACAATTAGAGGATTCTTGAAACACTTGGAGAAGTTGAAAACCTTGGTAAATAGGCTGAGGAGATTCACAACTTTCTAACTAAAAGAAGCAAAATTTTCTGCTATTCAAATAGTGTCATCATATATTTATAACACTAAACCCTTAATTTCAAAAAAAAATTTAATATGCTTATTATTGTTTATTAATTTTTTTGAGAAATTATTTAGACATTTGGCCAGCCAATTTGGGCATCCATGTATCCCTTAAAATTAGAAAATGATGACCTAAACACCTAATAAAATAAGCCACCATGAAAGATAAAAAGGAGTTATCACAATTTAATCCTTAATTTTGCCATTTTTTCCCATTTAAGTCCTTGGCTTCTTTTAGAAGCTTAGGCCTAATTTTTTGGGCCTTAAAAATCATATTTGAAGCCTTAAAATTAGACCAAACTAGCCTAATATCAATAAAAATTAACCACTTAAAAAGATAAAAAGAGTTTATTATAAATTGACCCCAAATTTCTCACTTTTTTGTATTTTTACCCTAAAATATTTTGATATTTTTAGACCTTTATTCTTGAACTTCTATACATATTTTGGGCTCATAAATTTTAATTTAGGTCAGCCCAAGGGCTTTAAATTAATCTATTTAAACTTTTGGGTCCAATTTCTCACTTTTTGGATTACCAGATGGTTGAATTCAAAGAAATATTTATATGAATTTTTTAAAATTTATTATTAGGTTTAACTAGATGTTAATATATTTTATTTCCTAATTAAATTTCATAAAAATTTTATTCAAGCTCATTAAAAATTACTCTTATAATTCTCCTAAATTTCATCCAATTTTTCTATTAGGTTTTCTAATTTGAGTATTTTTTAATATAATACCTATTTAAAAATTCTAATTCACTTAAAGTATTTTCTAAACAAGATTCCTATGGGATATTACATATGGATTACTATATATTAACTGAATGAATGACTATTCATGATTTCATAGTTACTAACTAGCTCTAAATTAGAGAAATCTTATGGTAACTTTATTCATGAAAGTTAGACAAGAACTGGTGTTTCTAAAGGTAGACGGGTGAGTAACACATAAAAACCTACCCTTAGGAGGGGAACAACAGTAGGAAATGGCTACTTACTCAATTTATTTGGTAAAAATGTCCTAAAAAATTATTGGAGAGAAAATAATAAATGTGATATATGATTGGTCATAAACCATATATCTTCCTTTGAAACTTTTCTACTTACAAATTTCTTTCCCAAAATAATCTCAAAAAAATTCATGTCAAAGAACATTTAATGGAATGTTTGCCATTTTCATAATTTATTAGATTAACTTAATTTTTTAATTTAATATATTACAATTATTTAATTTTCTATACTTTTTAAATAAATGAAAAAATTTCACAAATTACTAATAAACTATATCGAATATATATCTTAAAAATCTTATAATTATTCATTTTTTAAAAAATATATTTTACATTTTTAATGAATTATTTATGTTTACCCATATTGTTAAATCATTATAGTACTTTTCCATATTTACCTAATATCATCATAATTATAATGCTCATATGAACATATATTTTATATATGTTGCCACTTTATTTTACTAAAACTAATTTAATTTACAATAAATATATATTTAAATTTTGTATTATAAATACATTTTAAAAATATTTTATTTATAATATTATCCTTTCATACTTTTAATTAAATTTTATAATTATTTCAATATATTTCTTACTAACTTTTAAGTTACATTAAACTTTAAATTATTAATTTTATAATTTTACTAATATTCTTATTAGTTAACATTTCAAACACGTTAAATTTAGGACAAATTCTAGATAAAATATTTATGTAATGTAAATAATTAATTTTTGTTTAAATATATTTTATATTCTTAATAAATCATTTATATATGCTCATATTGTAAATTGTTGTTGTACTTATACATTGTAAACCACAATGTATTTTTTGATAAAAAATGGACATTATCTTTTAAATTAATCTTTAAATATGTAGTTTTGATAAAATTGAGCATCTAATTTCCTAAACTTTAATTTTTTATTTAATTATTGAGTTCAGTATTTTACATTAAATTTTTCACAAAATAAAGGATTTTTATAAAAAATTTAAAAAAAGAGAGTAATGTATATATTTATATATGTGTATATATTTATAATTCTAATTGTGATTTTTTAACTATACGAATTATATTAACCTTATAATAATTTTTTAATAATATTTATTTATGAAACATAATATTAATTTTGACTAAAAAAAGAATCTCATGCATTAAACAACGATTGAACTAGTAATTATTATGTTTTTGAAAATACATTAAAAAGTAAAATAAGTCTAAACTTTAGGCCGAATATAAGCTTTAGATTGTGACATAAAGTGTTATTTGAAAAATATTATAAGATATGATATTTTTTTCAAGTTATTATGTGAATGATTTTATGATAAATTGATTGATATACTATTTAAATGCTATCATAATTTTGACAGTATTGCTTTCACTTTCTAATATACATTATTGTGTGCCTTTTAAGGAATATAAAAATATGGTTTCTAAAATTCATATGTTTACCTCATTTAGATAATGTTAAACTTTTGATTTAAGTCCTTTTTAATATTCCAAGTATTTTTAACATCCAAATTTTGATAAGTTAAATAATGGGTTTAGAAGATTGAAGGTATCCTTGCAATATATGTTTCAAACATTAAACATAATTTAAAGATCTTATTTATTTAAATAACATTTTGTTAGTGAAAATTGTAAAACTAACAAAATTTTACAAAAATTGTATTGTCTTTGATTTTCCATAAACCTTAAGATGATCTAATCTTAAGGTAAGCTTGTTAATAATTTTAATATTGATTGTATATTTTAAACTTGATATTTTTCCTTAATTTAAGTGGTTAATGTATTAATTTTAAGATATTTAAAGTAAAGTTTAATTGTTTTCTCTTTAACTTTTATGAATTGCATTATGTGATAGGTTTAATGATTAACAAGTTAAATAATTTCATTTGTTATCTTGAAATATTTATTGCAGCATATTGTGTGAATTAACAATTGCTATTATTTGTGAGCTATAAGAAATATTAAATATCTTATTGTTAGAATGATTTTGTAAAAGGTAGTTTAGTATTATTGTCATGAATATTAATATTGAACTTTTGAAAAGTTCTTAAGAAATAAATTATTGTGATAAATCATGTGGGAAATAAATTTCATTTTATTTCTTATAATTATTAATGTGAATGATTGATGGGAGTCGATATATATATATATATTTACACAGGTAATTGTGCCTTCACACTTCTGCTAGATAACATAATTGCACAAGTAAATATGCCTTGATGATTGATGACTAATTTGTAATGAAAATATTTCTTTTGAAACATATATTGGTACTATTGACAAATCTTAGGATATGGTTGTTTTCTTGGTGAAAACAATATTATTTTAATAAAAGTTACTACATTTATCTTCTTGTAGAAATAGTTAATTGAGATCTCATTATAAATTTAATTACAACTATCTCTTCTAGAGATGTTGAATTATTTCATTAGAAATTTGTATGAACTTTTTAAAAAGATATAGTGACTTTCATGATAAAGATAATAATGAAGACCTTTACATAATAATATAAGAGGCTCACTTGGCTACATTATAAGTATAATTATGCATTTACATTCTTATGATTATGTTAATGAAATAATTAACTTCTGTAATTATAAATGTACTATATTATTATATAATATACCATCATCCATAGTTCCAAGTTTAGTGCTTTATTGGACTTGATCATGTTATAAGGTAAATTTATTAGGTTATAATGTTTTATAGCCACTAAAGTTGTTACTAATCTAGGAGTTATTTTCTTTAAATTGTTTTCAAAATTAATAAAATTCAATTAATGTTGCTTAAGTGGGAGAATGGAAGAATTTTATTTATTTTTAGCTACCATTAATTCAATTTTCTCATTTTTTTATTAAACTTATATTAATATTAGCTTAATTTTGTAATTTAAATTATTATTAATGATCCAATAGGTTTTAATTTACCTTTTGTTTATACTATTTTATTAAGAATGTGATCGAGCTTGTTTAGGTAAAACTTGTATAAAGCCCATTACTAAACGCATGATAGGTAGGCTTAATTATGGTTTACTAAAATGAAACTAGGCCCCTTCTCTACACATGAGGCCATTAATAGTTTGCCCCATTAGAGCCATTATATGTTATTGAATATGAAAAAAAGGAAGACCTAGATCTTTTAGTGGTCACTTAGTTCGCAGTAAAAATGTGAGAAGTTGTATTTTTCAAGAAATAAAAAATTTGTGAGTTATTTAGTTGTCCATTATCACATAAATGGGAAGAGATAGAACTTCTTAGAAAATTGTATTTCTCATAGAACATAGGAAATTACTTACCCACTCTCTCGTAGATAAACTCTATTTCTTATGTTTCTTATTAATATATAGATAAAATATCCTTGTCAAAATTAATTAATAATAATTTTACTCTTTTAATTAATCACTAGAGTTTCACTTCATCAATAATGCTTTCCTCAATGCCATTGTTTCTTTTTTTAGCATCTCTTATCTCTTCTCAACATAGTAGTAGTTTCCAACAATGACATTAGCTATTTTTTGGTAAGCCAACATGATCTCTCTCATTTTTTCTTTTTCTATTTCCTCTTTTTCTATTATATAAGTTATAGCCTTGTTATTGAAAAATTTTCACCTTCCTTATTTTTTGAAAAAATAGGAATAGAAGCGTTCAAATACAAAGTAAACAATTCTTAATTTTGATATCATATACATTGATGGGTTGCCTAAAATGAAAAATAGAATTTCCTTTTATTTGCAAATGAATCAGCATGCTTACCAATCCAATTTCAAGTGTTAATAAAGTGCTTTTATGGGTAGGAGTTTTTGAATAACTTCATTAGGTGGCACTAATAATCTTAAATGAAAAAAATAAGATTATAGGTAAAATTATGCAGCCTTCCTAATATCTATATAGATTTACGACTCATGCAAGTTCAAATGCTCATGGTGTACAAAATTTTCCAAAACATGTTGTACTTTAGCCAACCTATGGCAATAGTTCATAATTATTTACAAATTTATTGTCACAATCACTAACAATTTCTTATCATAGTAAATGGTAAAAAGGGAAAATCACGTTTAAATACAACTCTGTGCAAGCAAAATCATGTTTAAATATGAAGCCTTTCAAAATCAAATCAAAATAAATAAAACAAATCAAAAAACAAGGGAATGGTTTCTAAATATAACTCAATCCCTTAGATGTTCATTAATGATTGCATTCCTACAATTCATTACAGGCCTGTTAGGCTCATCTATTTTTGTTACTCAATTATGATTTTTTTCCCTAAAAACTTTCTATGGCCAATTATCTTGACATGTGATCTATGAATCTTATGGCTATGAAAATATGATATTGAAACAATGAGCATAAATTTTTCCCATGGTTTTAGCAATCCTACAAAGGAAGTCTTACACCATAAATGTCACCGTTCATTAACTTAAGATGAAGCTTGAAATAGAAATGAGTTCACACTCCACTACTTTCACACATTCTCATTAGTGCACCCAAAAAGATCACAAACACCCTCTTCTATTTCTTTTCTTTTTACACAAATAGAATAAAAGTTATAATTAGTATGCCTTTCTTTTCTCATCTATTTATATAAATTAGCATGTTTATTTATTTTCTCTGAAATTTAAAAATATATAGGCTTTTAAGAGAAATTATGCTAGACATGCATGCATATGTATACACTTTTTAGTTTTTTCAAATTTGAAGTGGACTATGAAACCTAAATGTGTAATGAAATAAGCAAATAGCAAAGTCATGGAGATAATCTCCAAATGAATTTAGCCTTTTCTAGCTTATGGCCTTCACTTCCTGCAATAGGTGAAAATATGTCTAAATGGTAATCTATATCAATAATTCATAATGGAAACTAAAAATGAATGTTTTTTGCTATTTTAGATGGTGTCAAAAAATCTTTTCAAGCATTGAATAATTAAAAATACTAATTTAGTATCACTTCCTAAAAATGAATGTTTTTGTTGGCTCCTTTTTTTCTACTTTTAGCTTTCATCTAATTTAGTATCTGCTATTGTAACTCTTCACCATATTATAACTACATTCATGGTTAGCTTATAACCTTCTTGTATGAAATTCATATATGTCATATAGTTATGGCTCACTTACCATTAAGTAAAAAGAAGAAGATTGTTACTACATGTATTGTGATATATACGTAGATAATGCTTATGATTCTAGAGGCTATTATTGAATTTATGTATCTTCTTTCCATTTTGAACATTAGATTACCTAAGCCTAAATCCTATATATTTGATAATTATGTTGAAAAAAGATATTATGCTAAGCTTTTAAATCTTAGGCCAATGATTCAAGAAAGTGATATAGCATGCTTGAATAACCTTAGGATGAATAGAGCTTATTTTTATAAGTTAAGCGATATGCTTAGAGATGTTAGTAAGTTACAAGGAAATAGGAATACTAGTTTATAGGAAATGATTGCTTTATTTTTATTCACACTTTCTCATGATATAAAAAATCGAAGAACTCAATTATATTTTAGAAGAAGTGATAAGATAATATCTAGGCACTTCAATTCAGTTTTCCATGCCATCATATTCTATTAAAAAAACCTAAGCCAATGTTAGAAAATTGTCAAAATAAGAGATGGAAATGGTTTAAGGTAAGTTAGAATTTTTAGGATGATTAGATGAATTCACAAATATTTATAAATATATGCAATATATATTAACAAGTAATATATATACACATTGCAGAATTGCCTAGGTGCTTTAGATGGAACACATGTTAAGGTTCGTGTTAGGGATAAAGACAAAGCTAGGTTACATCTTAAGGCCATAAATATTTTTTTCTCATTAAGATGCAAGTGACTAGTGAAATTATAAAGGTTAATAGATTAACTCCTACCCAAGTTATGAATTAGCAAAGAAAATTAATCTCAACCCATTAAAAGTTAATTTCCTTTTCAACATTCTACAAGATTATAGAGCTGCTTATGTGCATAGTTTATTATGTCCATATTAGTGATGTTTTATGATATTTAGTAGTCATTTGGACCTATGACACTCATTGAAATCATTTATTGCTAGGAACACATATTAAGGCCATAAATATTTTTTACTCATTAGGATGCAAGTGACTAGTGAGATTATAACGGTTGATGGATTAACTCCTACCCAAGTTATGAATGTAGCAAAGAAAATTGCTCTCAATCTATTAGAAGTTAATTTCTTTTTCAGCCTTCTAGAAGATTATAGAGCTGCTTATATGCATGGTTTATTACTTCCATATTAATGATGTTTTATAATATCTAGTCGTCATTTGGACCTATGACACTCATTGAAATCATTTTAAGTTTTTAAACTTCTGCATGTGTTCCAATCTTTCGGACTATTATTTAACGATAAAGCTAAAAATGTACTAATTAATGTAGCTTTTGGTTAATGTATTTAAGCTACTGTATTGGATTTCTAGAAGCTTTTGATATAATGTATTTAAGCTACTATACTAGATTTTTAGAAGCTCATTGAAATCATTTTTATCTCATACATTGTTCTTAGGAGTTTGCTTATTATCGGGCTTCCCGAAAAAATGCTTTTTACAGTTATTCATTAAACTAGTCTACTTGTTTTTTTTTTCTTTTAAGATCATCTACTTTGATTTTTGAATTATTATATTTAAAAAATATTCTTTTGTTAGACACGATGAATTTGTTATTGAACTAAATACATTATAGCTAGGAATACACACTTTTTATATTTATAGCCTACTTAGGAGTGGAGGTAATCAGATAAGAATATGGAGGATAATATTTAACTACATCTTAATTATACCGAAGCTATATATCTGTCAATTAATTAATTCTATTACAAATATACTTTGCATTGTTGCAAAGTTCTACATCAAATGCAAGCAAATATGTTGCATACATGCACTACCACACCTATTCAAGCCATATAGAAGCAGTTCTTACTAGTGTCACGCAATCTAAGAGACCTTGCTATAGATTCTTACCAGTAATCAACTCAAACGATAGTATGCCAAAACTGTAAACATTACTTTTCTCTGTAAAAGTTATGGTAAACATGTACTTAGGATCAAGATATCCAATAGTTCCTTTAGCATTTGATGAATGAGATCTTATTATCTCTGGTCTCTGAAGCCCAAAGTCAATGACTTACTTAACAAATAATAGATAAGGAAAAAGAGGATAAGGTTTAATCTATTAGAAAAACATGAGAGTGGAATACTATGGAAGGACACTAGAAGAACCATCTTAAGTAAAATAAGGCATCAATGCCAGAAAGGAACACTTTATGTAAGAAAATCTAAAATTAATTAACTCATCCTAATAAGACTTGCCAGCCTTTTTAGAAAGTATAGCAAGAAAGACACTTGAAGCACTTAACATATCATTTTAATGAAATAATTAGAAAAAGAAAATAGGTGGCAAGCACCATCTAATCAAGAAAATGATTAACATAAGAAGAAAACCTTAGGCCTTTGGCTCTCATAAATTAGTCTAATAGTATGTTAGAGGATTTGATGTCATGGTGCACAATAGGAGAAGCTACCTATAATAAGATTTTAGGATAAGAAGGAAAATATAAACTTTTGATGAGTTTCTCCATAAATGAATTGTTCTTAACTAATAAGTATGTTATATACCTCGTGATACAAGTATTCTAATCCCCTTGCTACATTTACTGCTATGCGAAATCTCACATCCCAATTTAGTGGTTCATGATTTTCACCTAAATATTAGACATAATATGAAAGAATCAATAGCCTAACAAATAACAAGATAAGATCAAGTAAAATAACTTATTAGCACTTTTAGAACCATCACATTCTTACATCCAAACATATAAACAGTCCAATTAATGGTGAGTTGAAAGTTGAGGAAAAGTAGGCCAATACACAATCACCATAACATTATTACATCTTAATTTGGTTATATTTTTTTTAATTATAAAATACATTCATCAATGTAATGCCACATAGGCATTGAGCTACAAACTAGTTCGTGAACAATAGGATAAATTATTCTTCAGTTATTTTTTATAGACAAATGAAACCATGATACAATAAAAGGTATCTATTCAAGCATTATCCAAATGAATTATTCCTACTAATAGTAGCATAACATTGCCAAAAGTTACTTTCTTTCTAACATAACTTAGATTCTATCACATTTTGCTACACAAGAACAATTTATCCTATTTGGCAATTTTTGGTCTCATTCTCTCTAGGTATTGGGTTTAATTTTGAGAAGAGATACTGTAAAAAATTATCCTTAAAAAATGTACTATAAATTTTTAATGGAGATTTGGCTAAGGTTTTTGCTGATTTAATGTCTTTTTATTTAAGCTAATTCCTTTTTTTTTTCATTTCATGGGCTTGAAATTCCCATTTCAAATATGAGTTGTGCGATCTTCAACAGTTAGTAACAACTATAGATTAATGCTAATTAAACATGAACTTTAAAACATATATTTTGAATCCTCATTTCAAAAGAACTAAAGAATTTGAAATAAAGTTTGGACAAAGTTATTTATTAGTAAATATGGATGCCATCGTATGATAGTGAAAGTATAGCAATTTGATAAAGAGCATTGCTCTATATGTGTGCAAATGTTAAATATGTGTGTGAGTTCATTTAGTTTATTTATAAAAAAATATAATTTTATGACTTAATTTTAATTTTTATAAAAAATATAAAATTATGAGATAATAAAATTTATGATGAAAAAGATATTACATACATAATTTCAAAGAAAAGAAACTAAAATCAATTAAAATATATTAATATATATTGAAATAATATTGAGGGATAGTAGTTATTTTATTATTATTTCTCATGAAAATCAAAGTTAAAACAAATAAAACATAAGAATTTATTTCTTGGGAAATGTGACTTTCTTCATGTCAACCAAAAAACATTGAAAACTTCCCAAGAAATTCGCATAGGATGTTATTTCTTAGGAAATTTAATTTCTTATAAGAACTTATTTCCCATATGAACCAAATCACTTCTTAGAATACACCTATGTACTAATGATTTCTTTAAAAGGTTATTGCAAGTAAATTAAAAAGTACATAACCCTAACTTTTTTTCTTTTAAAATTTTTCCTTCTTTTACATGATAGGCTATGAGCATAATTATATTTTTATGCAAATATAGAATTTTTAATTAATAGGTTCATAATTATCTAAGGAAACAATCTCAAAAGAAATTACTTGAAAATATGAAATAAGATTTGATGAAAAAATACAAATTAAATTTTACAAACATGAAATAGTCATTAATAAACATACTATTTGGTAATTTATTGATTTGATGCAAAAAACCATAAATTTTTCCCATAATATCTTCAGTTTCTCCCTAATTTAAGTATGAAATTAAGCTATAGCTAACATTTTTATAGTATGTTTAGAAGCTAAAATTAAAGGATGAAGAAGATGAGATAACATGGAAGGTAAGGAAAAGAAGAAAGATATAAGAAAGGCCTTTCTTCCCGTTATTGAATGTTTTAAAATCTTCCAAAATTACAATGTAATTTCTTTCTCAATCAAAATTCTAAAATGAACCATTCTCTTTTTTTTCTTATCCATTCTCACTTATCCAAAATAGCATATAGAAACTGTATGGCTTTTGCTTGATCCAAAACCTTAAGCTCAAAGGCTATATAGGTAGATAAATTTATGAATATGTTGAAAACATTTTGATAAAAGTAATAATGTAATAAAATAACATAAAAAATAAAATAAAGAATAATAAAGCTATAAAGTTTAATAAAATAAATTATCATAATAGTTATATTGACAAAAGTTTTCAATGGCAAAAAGGAAACAAACATATAAAGTTACTTACATGATATAAGGTGTAACAATTAATTGAATTGATGAGTTTACCTTAATGTTATCACTTATAAAGTTAATTATTCAATAATATAGAAAGATTTAGATGCATTTGTTTGAAAGATTAGGCTAAGGATTCTTAAGCTTCCTCCTATAAGTTTGACTAATTTACTTTTAGGTAGACTTGCTCATAGGCCTTAGTGGACAAAGCTTTAGCCAAAGCCTACAAGATATAACAAGTTTTAAGCCAAAACCAAAGTCTTGGTTTATATAATTTTAAGTCCATTTATAAATTAAGGCCTAAGCTTATAGGCTCAAATAAAGCCCAAATTGAGTATGTAAGCCTAACAATAATTAATTATCTTTTATTTATTTTTACTTATGAAACATAAATACAATAATGACAACCAAAGGACAGTTCTTAATGGACCATTATTCATCATTTTGCACATCTCATTATTTATACATATATTCTAGCAAAATCATTTTTCAATATGGACTTAAAATTATTAGTTAGTATACATAAACTTAAATTATTAAAATCACTAAACAAACAAAACAAAATTAAAAGGCTAATTGAACAAGTTATTATATATGCATTTGGAAATTTATCTTTCTAAATGGTGAAATTATAATCAAAAGTTTAGAATACAAGGCTTGATAAGAGTGTAATATAAAGATTAGAGCAAATGGTTGTCTTCTAATGTAATGAGATATCAAATAAAGAACTTAAGTAAGTTACTTGCGGTAAGCTTATAAGAGGCATACAAACTAGAGCCAACATGTCCAAGAAATTGCCTAATTAAATTCCTTAGCAACATAAAAGAAAAAATGGTATTAATGATGGATAACAACAAGTTATTCAAATATTTCATGCCATTGTATATTTTAGAAACAATATCTTTAACTAAATTTAAACTAACTTGAACAATTAGATAAAGAATGTGAGTGCAGTGCTTGATTTTGAACAACTTTCCATCATACATAAGAGATCTATTATTAACCAACCAAAGCTTAAAACTATTAGCCATTACATTATTGTAACTTGCATTATTTATTATGAAGCTAAATAATTTGTTATCAATCCCCCACTCATTAAAACACCTAACGACCTCATTAGCTATAGAAATCCTATCAAAATAAAACTTTAGAAATTTTAAGTGTATGATATGCTTTTTAAGTTCCCAATTATTGTTCAACCAATGCACAGTTATGTATACGTATTCACTTACAGTGTACTCAGATATCCAATTATTTATAGTTAAGGAGATCCTACTAAATCTACTAACCAATTTATTTTTAACTAACTTTTTTCTTTCTCATAACTAGCAAACAAATCTTTTCTAATTGTATGTCTATTCAAGTTTTTAATCTCAGGATTTGTGAAATGCATAAATTTTCTAAAATTATGCTCTTTTGCAAAAGTGAATTGATCTTTCTATAAATAAAACTCCATGAAACATTCATGAAACACTTCTTAGCTAAACTTAAAATCCTTTGTAAACTTTCATTTTTCTTTACTTGCATTGAAATAATGTCAGGAAGGCTCTTTTGACATATATTTAAGTGGCTCCTCATATAAGATTCTCCACAACCATCTTTCATCTTTTTCTCATAGTAGATGCATTAAACCTTGTAACCATCACTTATTTGAACATTATCCATTTTTCTTATACTTTTAAGGTTGATCTTAGTCACTTATTTTCATTTTCTTCATTGTTAATGACATTTTCATCTTCTAAGCTCAGGTTTGATTCCTTAAAAATTGCATCTTCATCAGTGTCACTTGTCATCTTCCCATCATAAATAATGAAAGAAAGAAAGTCAATTTTTTAAAATAAAAAGGCTAAAAGATATGTCTCATGTAAACTGTCACACTTATTCATCAATCCTAATTATTTAAATTATGCATATTAACAATTAATGCATTCAAATGTAATCTATAAATAAAGTACACTTTTAAGACATAAATACCATGAGATATTTAGAGATTTAATTGGTTCTAAGTAGGATTATAAAGAGTTAAATGTATACTCTACCAAACTAACTAAATATTCACTTTATACTAAACCAACCAATTCAAGCTATCCTTTTGAAGCCAACCTAACCAAATATTCTCTCCCTATTCAAAATAGAAACATATTTATAACATAACAAAGATAAGAATGTTATAAAAATGAATGTTAACAACAAATTACATATGATGCCATCATATTAATTGAAATGAACCAATAAGGGTTGTAAATAAATTCTAAAAACTAGTTAGCAAAATTTAAGATGCAAGTGTAAATTTTAATTTTACCTCTAAGGGATTTCCAAAGTAGAAGTTGAACAATAATTTAGCATGTCCTTTCTCATGTTTTGTTTCACCTGTCATTTTATAAAGACAAATAAAGCAAAAAGAAAGAAGGGAAGAAAGTCAATTCTATCACACCATGCTCGTATTATATGATAAATTAATGCATATTAGTAAACCTTTTATCCAAAACATCTATATTTAGGCATTACAAATAATTTAATACTATTTCTTGTACTGGCTTGCGAAAACTAAATGATAATTTAATATAATTTTTTTGTTCTAACTTAGAAAAATTGCAAATATGAATGATACATTATAGATACCTTTTGTTCACAAATGCCTTTTTTCACACAATTAACTTTTATATCATTCTTTTACATGTGTAAGAATAATATAATTTAATGTAAGATATAAACTTAACTTTTAATTTCACACCTATCACATGAATAATAAGAAATCCTTTTATACATATCGTGGACAATTAAAATTTGATCCAATTTTACTCAAAGTTACAATCAAAGACTATTTCATTTCACAAAATCTAACCTAACTTTAGGATAATGAGTATTAATCATCCATTTTCATTTGAAATTTAGACTTAGTAAGCTGTCTTAAATTAAATTAATGCATTGTGTTGTCTTGTCTTTCTTTATGCTAAAATATAGAAGGCAACCAACATTTCAATAAGGTTTATCCACTATCAATAAGCAAGTAAAAGGCTAACAAACACAATATCTCAAAACATCCCTATTAGAGCAAAAAAATATAAATAGAAAGACCTTTTATCAAGATAGAAAATTAGACTAATAAAACAAATCTAACTTTAAAATACTTAATTTAGATGATAACTAATAGTAAAAAAAGTTATGTAGAAAATAACTTATGGAAGTCTCTCGTTAATAAAAAGAAAGGTATAAATAATAAAAAAAAAAGTTAAAGGTCTAATTATTGTGTGAATTAATATAAGCTTAAAAACCACCACAAAAGGTAGGGTATCAAGTCAAGAGGGTAAATAAGGGCATTAGTGATTCTTTTTCAAAGTAAAATGTGAGATTTAAACATTAATGTAGTGTGGCCAAATATATGTGCATAAATATATAGGAATATGTTTACGGCATTTATCCAACAAAATTAAGACTATTTTTAACTTAATTTCAAATGGTCCCTAAGATAACTTTAACTAACAACAAAAATAGTTAAAACTTATAGTTTAAATATTGATTGCAACTTCTAAACATGAAGAACAATTTAGAATCTGAGCAGTATCCTAGTGTAATAGTATATTCCTCATATTCAATCAATTACGAAACTTTTGCTATTCATATTTAACTATATTTTTAAAAAGACTACATTGTTAAACTCAATTTCTCTATATCCTACCTACCCATTTTATCATCTATGGATGATTATAAGCTTCCTGAGGTAAGTAATGTATAGTCCTAAAAATATGAGATACTTATGTATAGATAATGACTTAGTAGAAATTAAAGTAACAAATAATGACAAAATTAAGGTAAGAAAATCTAAAAGAAAACAAAATTCCCATCACAATCTATAGAAAATAAAAAAAACTTAATTAAATATAAACTTCCTTCAGCATTAAGATCACATTAAAAAGCATTGAAGTTAAGGTCAAAGTTATAGCTAAAATTGCAATCATTGGAGAATGAGTGATATGCATGTTGTAATGCACCAAAATTAGTTAAAACTGGTTTGTTGAAAAAATAATATAGAAAAATGGCTCAACTAAGTCATACACCTAATGATCCCATGAGATTATCTTTTCTAATCAAATTCCTAACAATATTTACATAATTGTTGAATTATTAATGCACTAAAAATGAAAGAAATCAACACAAACAAATGCAAATGCAATAAAATAGAATTTGTAATAGAATGGATGCAGTATGTTGTATACTATATGAAAAATTATGCAAAATACGGAATTAGAATTCGGGGTGTTTGTAAATTTTGTTTAAATTGAAAGTATTAAGCAAATTAGAAATGCAGAATAAATAGAAAGTAAGAAAATCAATGTAGTAAATAAGCTAATTCAAGGAATTGAGATACTCTAATTGGATTAATTCTATATTAATTAGGATTTAACTTTTTTAAATTAATTCTTTAACCTTAAATTAGCAACCCTATAATAATTCATGAATTCTATGCTAGATAATCATCTAGGATTTAATCAATTAGGATTAGTCAAATTAAGTAATTACTATAATCCCTAAGTTAGATCGAAATTGATTTAATGATAAAATTCAGTTCCATTATCTCTAAACCAATCTTTTAACCCTTTGCTCCTATATCACAATTTAATATCAAAATAGCAAAGGATTAGAAATCATAAGGATAAATATCAATTATATTAAATCAATATCCAATATAAAGAATTTCAAGAATTTAACTCAAGTAAAGAGGGAAAGAGCAAAATTAATTAACAAAAAGTCAACATTACAATGCATAATTTCATGATCCAATGAAGGAGAGCCTCAAACTTCTTAAATCAATTATGAATTTAAGCTTCCATTGATAAAGAACAAAATAGAAAATAAGAAGAAAAGAAAGTTATTTTCTAAGTCTATGTAAAAGTTTAAATAGTCTAATAAATTCTCTTTATTTATTTAACCTAATTAAGTTAAAACCTTACTGGACTTAGATTGTATAACTCTTAGGAATACAATAATAGGGCCTTCCTACTTTTTAGAATTTTAGACCTATTTTTAATAAGATAATTAACTTTAATAGTTACATTAGTGAATTCTTGTAGGTCTAATTTCCAACCAATTTAAAACCACTAAGACAAGATAAATTAGGTAATCCATAAACATGAAAGTTGTAGGCCTATATCTTATGGAAATTTGGGTGCTAGTTCCATATTAATTTGACTTTTGTAGCTCTAGTTATAGCCCAAAAACCATGGAGCACTTTGCTAGGATAAAGACATAACTGCAACTTCTCAGCCACATATAACTTTTAAAACATCTGAATTAGGCTTAAACCAAAATATAAAAGTTGTAACTCTCTCTTTAAGCTTTTCAACAATATAAAGTTCACATCAATCCGACACCCGAAGCTCAATATATTGTTGAAAAATAGAAATCGTATTAAAATCTAGCATTAATTGAATAAATTTAGAATATTGTAAATTCATCTCCAAATTATAAAACAAGGCCTAATCAGTAAAGTTTAGTAAATGTAACACCTAAGAGATATAAAATAGGAAAAAATAAAATAATGAATATTTTTCTTTCAATAAGGTAGATAGAATAAAGTTGGACCATTTCTAATTATCCTTTCAAACCCAACTCTAGCCTAGGTATAACCCAATGTTAGCCAAATTCACTAAGGCATTACTTGAAACTTAGAAATAAGCTTAAAAAAATTGAAAGCTAGGTTAAGTTTTTTGTTTAATAGACAAAGCCCAATTTGTGTGTTGGGCTTTTAAGCCTATAAACAAGTCTCCTTTTAGGTGATGTTTTTGGAGTTTTCATTGTTTGGATAATTCACTTGTAATTTCCTTCTTTCTTTTAACTTAGGCCTTATCTACTTACTAAAAAAAAGCCTTATAATCTAACAATTTTTTTTTTTTGGATAATAAAACATGTTTCTTGGCTTGAGGATACAAATTAAAAAAATAATCAAATCAATTATTTGTAAATCAAACTAATTTTTGTTTTCTCTAATATAATAAATTATATATAATAATGCATAAATCCATTTATATTAAAAAAATAAAAAATAATTAGTCTTTAATCAAATTAACTATTCATATATCAAACTAATTCTTATTTTTTGTCCAATATCATAAATCCTATATAATAAGATGCAAATTCTGTAATACAATACAAATTAAAAATAATAATCAAATCAATTATTCATAAATCAAACCAATAAGTTCAAACTTTAAACTTTCTCATCATATATTTTTTTTAGTGTTTCACAATAAACGAAATTTAGAAACAACCTAAGGAAGATGGGCCCTTTAGCTATTAGGTTAATATAGCCTACTTTAGATGGAGAAACATAATGTTTAAAACTTATGTGATGGTAACACTTTATCCTAGTCCTATCTAATACTATATCTTTAGAAATTTTTTCTAAGATGATGGGGGTGATGTAAAGCATGTTGCCATAATTTAAGATTAAAGAAGAAAAATACAAATATTTAATGCGCTTTAGTTTTAATTTACTTTATAAGTACAAATGATAAATAAAATTTATTAAGAGGAATTAAAGAATGAACTTACAAATTGTTTGATCATTCTTAAACTTACATCGTAAGTACACCTAAAATACCTTATAGATTTCCTTTAGTTGGTGATACATATTCTCATAAATAGTGTATATATTCTTCGCTTTCAATACAAATAATTTCATTAAAAGAATAAAAGAAAACTATGGGATCTCAAGTAACCTCTTGATGGTTACAAATACAAACTCTCTTCCTTCACATATTTGGTCTCTGCAACAAATTTGTTCATACCTAAATATAACAAATTTACAAGCCATAAAAGACTTGGTAATTGGTAGAAAAACGATAACAATTCTAATTTGAATAGAAAAATAATTCATAAAAGAAAATAATCAAATGACAACTCTTGAATTTGGCAGTTGATTAGAGAGGATATTTCATTAGCTAAGATACTTGTATAAGGAAATAAATAGTTAGCCAAATGTACATAGGGGCAGGCCACCGTGCACAATCTAATGCCAAGTTGTGACTATTTTGCTAGAGTAATAATAAGAGTGATTAGTTAGTTTACAAAATAGTACCTTAGTTGTTTATAGGCTTAGATGGGTGTGTTATGCTAAAGAAAATGAGCTTTAAAGATTGTGTATTGCAAGTATTTAGACACCAATTATAATATAACATTTTCAGCCTTAATAGAGCATTATAAGCATTTGTAAGGCTAGCTATGAATATATAAACAAGATTTTGGATAAGTGGATAGGCCTTTAGGTCAACTTTAATTAAGTTAATTGGATATAAGGGTTGAAATTGTAATTATCTATGCATATATCAAGTGGCATTAACTATGTTTGATCAAACAAGGTCTCACTAAATATTTTGATCATTATCACTTACTTTTTTTTACCTTGAAGGGTTATAATAAGAGCAATTGATGTTGTTTGAGACAAAGTGCTTATATGTTAACAAAATGTCAAATGAAGTTATAGGTTGATGGATGCTTGAATTAATTGACAAATATTTATTTAGGTTTATAGAACCTATGATGATTCAAGCTTTGAATATCATATGTTTGAGACTTATGATGTTTGACTTAATATTGAGAGGACTGCTCAAGCTAAGATTATATGTTAACAAAGCCATTTAGGTTTGATTTTATGCTCCTAGCTTACTCATGATAAAAATTCACTTGAGCATGATCTTGAACTCTTGGCTTTTTCATGCTATAAAAAAATCATTTAGGCTAAGATTGAATGTTGAGAAAGCCATTTAGGCTTGATCTTAAGCTTTTAGTTCTCTAATGGTTGAAAATCCATTCAGGTTAAGACATTCAATGCTTACCTCACTAATGATAAAGAAGCTATTTGGGCTTAATTTTGAGTTTATAGACTTCTTCATACTAAAGATGGTATTCAAATGGCTAAGTTTGACTACAGAGAAAATGACTTAGGCTTGATTTTGAGCTCATGGCTTATTTTTCAAAGCTTTCTATTTATCCTTGCCCTTATTCACTTTAGGAGAAAATTTGATGAAAGCAATTGTATGGATATACTGTTCATGAGAAGGGCTTATGTGTTAAAAGAATGTGGGACACTTGTTAATTAATGGATAAATAGCTTATGTTCACTATTGGACAATTGACTGTAAAGTAGTGGATTAATGATCAAAGTGTGAGTGGATGATGATACCTCTTGCCAAATAATATATGGTGAATGACGCTTAGTTAAATGAAGTTCTTACTCTTACCTTCGTTATTGGTTTTGTCCATTATCCTTAATTTTATGGATATTGCAATTATTATATTCTTAAATGTCAATACACATATTTTCTTAAGATGTTGTGAAATTTTTCAATGTTTGATTTAATCTAAATTATGGAGGTTAAGTTTAGGAAATGCATTTTAAGTTGTCGATCTACTAGAGTTCCAATATAGTGACATTGCACTTAGGTTGTTAGAATAACTTTAGTTGAACTAAATATTGATGTATACCTTTCTAAGGTATAACCATGTGTGAAAACCTGATTGGCATTGATTGTAATAACGAATTGTAAATCTTAAGTCTCACTTTTTATTCATCAAAGTTTTGTTCAAGCTTGCTTTTTGTCAATCTTAAGTTTTTATTTATTTGGACCTCCATAGCACATCCTTATTATATTTGATTTTTAGCTTCCTTATGGTTATTCTCTTATTTATCTTTTTTTTTTTTATGCTTTTTTTAGGCTTAAACTCCTTACACTTTTTTACCTTGTTAGCTCATCATATGTTTAATTCAATTTAACTTTACCTATAGCTATTATGATGATCGATCATTTTCATTATGCTGATGGAGTATATCACACCTGTTGTTTAGAAGGAGACCTTGAATATTTAAAACAAGTGAGTATGGAAGAAAAAGTTTTCACCCCTTCTATTTAATGCATTGATTCGATGGTTATTCATGAGTAAGTGATCCTCATAAAGTGTCTGTATAACCATGTTTGTGCTTTTATAAATAAGATGGCTTAGATTGATTAGGTGTTTTCTCTTTATAATGCTTTACTTGGAATCAATTGCTAGTCATTAAATTTCATTGTATTCATAGTTATTTTTTTGCATTTGTACACCTTGGTGATACCTTTTTTACTTTTAAATTTTTGCCTTTTTTGAAAGTTTTCCATCTTGATGATTCTTATTTTTCATGAGTATTTGTGGTACCTTTATACTTAGTTTCTCTTATCCTTCTACTCCTTTGTCTTTGATCCTTTTTAAACAAGAATGATTGTTCAGCGCAATCTTCATTCTCTTACTCATTGTGATAATGGTCATTCAATCTTGAAATGATTAAAAAAAATGGATCTTGCTTCTTATTTAGAAGGTGGGCCAAAAGACCTAAAGTGGATGAATAAGGAAGTAAAAGAGATTGCTCTCTCTAATCAAAAACTTAATCCAAAACTTATATCCAATTAATGTTTTAAGTCTTGTATTTACACCTACTTAAGAAGAAGAAAGAGCTTATAACTATGATATTGATTTCTTTTTCATATTTTATGGTGGTATTATTTATGAGGTCAAAATTGCTTGAAGTATGGAAAAGGAGAAATAGGAAGTGTTTATGAAAGTGAGAAAGTTGATGTAGGAAATTTCAAGGATTTAATGAAATGGGAAAAGATAAGAGGCCATCATTAAAACAAGGAATAGTGCCTCCTAAATGAAATTTTAGAAACTTTTCCCTAAATTTCATAAATCGCACTATTAGTCCTTTATTTTTACATTTATCATAATTATTCATCTATCTCTGCACTCATAATATTGAAATAAATAGTAAAAAAAATATAACAAAAAAAGCATATATTGACATTGCTAAGGTAAAATTTATAAAAAAATTAATATTTATTTATTTATTTATTTTAACACTGCATGTAAATGGAGAGGTAAATAATTATAATAAAAGAAAAAAAGAAGAAACTAATAATAATAGTTATGAAATGTGATGGATATAATAATTACTATTTTTATTAATGAGAGCCTAACATTGTGTTTATTCTATGTAAAATAAGAATATAATTATTTAAAATTTAATTAATTATGTTTTATAACTTTAAATATTTATTTATTATTTATTTATATTGAATTAGTGAATATATGTCAAATACTTATTTATATAGATAAGATTCAAGTTATCATTTAATTAAAAAAGAAAAGGTAAATTTGAAAAAGAAATTGAAAAGTTATAAGTTATAAATAATTTAATCAAATAAAAACTTATTTTTAAATAAGTTAGTATGTCAAACATCTTCAAAAACTAGAGATTAGCTTATGACTCTATTTGATACAAGTAGTTAATAAGTTAATTAATATCTAAAAGTTAATAATCTAGCTAACTGTATTAGAAGGGTTTAGTAAAAATTATTTGAAAATTATAAAATGATATAAAAGATATATTAATATAAATAGGCATAAGGATTAAATTAATTCATTTTTTATCTTAATATGGAACTATATTAATACAATCAAAACATTTAAAATAATATTATAAGCATCTAAAATTTAATCAATTATGTTTTTGAAATTATGTATTTAATATTTTTCATCTATTTATTATTCAAAATGATAATATAACATCATAAAATTTAATTAATTATATTTTATGGCATAATATATTTATTTGTTTATATTGAATTAACGAGGACAAGTTAAATATTTATTTATATCATTACATTATAAGTTGTAATTTAATTAAAAAAGAAAAGATGGATAAATTTATAAAAATATTAACAAGTTATTAACTTATATGATTCTTTTTTTTGTCATTCATAAAAATAGTTTACAAGGATAGCGGAAACACACACCTAAACTAATACAAACCAATATCAAGGGTTTAGCATAAGAAATATCCTAGATAAGAACTTTAGCTACATGTAAATAACAAAAACAACGGCATAAAATATTAGAAAAAAAAAACAATTCCTAAGTACCTAAAACTCAATTCGATTGGTGACTTCTTGTCAAATGTGCTAATAATTGGCCTTTTGCAAGATAAATTGCCTATTTTTAAAATAATGAAGACAATGATACACAAATGAATTAAGTCAACTGTAACTTTCTTAGCTACCTATAGATGTAGATATTAGTTTGAAAGTAAAGATATAAATCTTCAATGTCTTCAAATATCTCTAATAGGAATGAAATTTGGACATAAAGATTGAGATTTGACCTAAATTATGAGTTTGTGAATACCCATGTCTTCCTGATTGCCTTTAAAACTTGAAGAATACCCTAAACCTTGCATTTCATCCTCACTAATATCAACCATTTGTAATTCTAATGAAGGTGGGGTAGCTGACTTCTTCCAAGCATTACCCTTAAATGAATTGCAAGAGATAGATGATATAGATTGTGATATAATAGTTGCTACAGTTTGGTAAGTACTCACAATGGGCTAAAAAGGGATTATCATATAAAAGGGATTCCTTAGGATTTTTA
The DNA here is from genome assembly GCA_020226215.1 of Sindora glabra. Classification (NCBI taxonomy): domain Eukaryota; kingdom Viridiplantae; phylum Streptophyta; class Magnoliopsida; order Fabales; family Fabaceae; genus Sindora; species Sindora glabra. The sequence goes on from CM035228.1 coordinate 68,862,118, forward strand.
AAGTAAAAGAGCAATGCTTGAAATTTGTAACCAAATATTCTTTTAGGTGAAGTGTAACTAGAAATAAAGTGACCAACCTTTTCACATTTACAACATGATTTGTGAGCTTTTATTTTATGGAAATGGGCCAAATGTGATTTATGTATACCGAATTGAAAAACTACTGCGAAATGCTCAACATAAATTTTTTTTTAAATCATATATTTTGAAACATTAAAAGCCCTTTGTTTTTGGTAAGCTTTCATGTAGTTTAATTGACTTTGAATTTGCCAATTTGTTCTTCTAATTGATGTAGTTCAATTGGTAATAGATGTAAGTTTCTTTATAAAATACGTTTAGAGGTTAATTAATAAATTATAAATTAATTTATTGGTTACGTTAAATATGTATTATAGAATAGCTCATTAAATTATAAATTAATTTATTTATTATACGAAACAAATTATTAAAAAATGAAAAATTAAAATTAAAATATTAAAAAAAAATACAAATATTGAAATCTTGACATGGAGACTGTCATCTGCATTAGGCGCCACACCTCAACCTTTTGAAGCAATATAAGCAAACATATTAAACCTAATTGTTTGCATCAAATCTCTTCAGATCTCCTACCGATCTTTATGGTAGCTGAATCCACCACCGCGAGCTCCATCGCTTGACTCTTCGATAGTGCACATCCGTGACTGAAGCTTTGAATCTGAGCTTTGAACCATTTCAAGGTGCCAGCAGATCTCTGAGCTTTGGTCTGGGAATCTGAGCTACGAAGAAAATTTTTCTACTAAGATCTGTGCCTTCTCTCTTTTGTTGACGTATACTTGATTGCTTGATTCCATTGGTTGAATTCTGATGCTTTTTCCACTTTGAAAACTAGAGTTCTTTTATTTTAATAGGATATGTTAGAGGCACAGATTATTCGTTAAGTTCCTTTAATATACAATTTATCCGATTTTGAAACCATAGTTTTGATCTCCACTTCTCTAAATATTTGTCGGTTGGGCTGATTTTGTGACTTATATCGAATGATTTTTGTATATATATTGTCTGTTTGCTGAAATGCCTCTCTAGTTCTTCGTTGTTTTTCTTTGCAAAAACAATGGCTGCTTGAACCGGAAATTTTTGGTTGTTCAACCCTGTTCGTTCAATAAACAGATCATATTTGCCTCACCGATTACCGATTACCGATTACCATTTTCCGAATGTCAAATCTCTTTCTGATTTTCTTTCTCCGTTAAATTTGTCAGCTTCTACTTCACGCATTCTCTCCGCTTTTTTCAGCTCCCTTTTCGCAGCAGCTGTACGCTGTTTCTATGCATGGCATTTCACTTTTTTGGGCTACAGTTATAAGAATTTGCTTCTATGCTCAAAAGACACCCGGTGATTTGCTAAAGCGACTTGCTGTGGTAAGTGGTTTGGTTTTCTCCTTATCGTTTGAGTTGTTTATATTTGCTCCTTTGAAGTTTTTATTGCTTGCGAATAATTGTTTTCTATAAAATGTGGTTTGTTGTTTTATTATATAATTTTTCCTTATCTGCAATTTGCCTTTTTCTGCTTCTCTTTCGGTCTTTGAGCTTCTAAAGCTGTTTGATATAACTCCTGGTTGCAAACTTGGAAATTAGATTATTGGCAGATTTTTAATTGTTTTAAAACTGCTTTTTTTATCTTTCATTGCATCCGCTCTTATGTGATAGTGCATTATGTAAATTTTGCTTATATTTCTTATGATAGAACAGTGCAGGCCTTTAGTTGGTCTTATTTGCATATTTCGATTGTGATTTTCCCTTCATACAGACTGTGATCCACCTAAAGCTTTAAGTCACCTTATTTGTGTTGTTTAAGCATTGTGTAGGATACTAAATTCATATTATTAAGGGAATTAAAAACACCAAATGGAGATTTTATCTTTCCAAAGATAATTTGTCTTTTTTTCTGTTGGATCTGGCGCTGGTCTCTGATAGAGTACAAGCAATTTTATGGTTATCTATCTGGTAGTTTAATTCAATAGACCTATTGCAATCTAACTATTATATCAGTACAAACTGGACACTAGCTCATCTTGTAAAGGGTAAATAGACTCATGGAACACTTGCTGGTTTTAGTACTATAGGATTCACTTCTACTATCCTATTTATGTTCATGGATACATGCCTGGATGGTGATAAACATACAAAAACTTATGAACTTGTGCATTTTGAGTGCGGTTAACTACATTCTTTTATGTATATTGTGATATTTATTAAGGAAAATTAATCAAACCAGTGGGAAATACGGGTATTTTTAATTGCTGGAAGGTCATTACTGTCAGCTTCTTTAAGTAGTTTGCATATTCTTTGCCCCAATTTGTTGTTTTTGTTGACAACCAATTAAAAGTTCTAATTTGTTTACAAACATGTTGCTGCTTACTCGATTACATATATATATATATAATCTGGCATCTTTTTTTGCTTAACTGCATAATGCGAATTGCATGTTTGCTTGTGTGACCGAAATCATATTTAACTATATAGCTTACTTATATTAAAATTTTGCTATATAATGCAAATATTTGTAATTGTAAGTAGTTGAATAATATTGTGGGTGAAAGGCATCTGTTTTCTCTTATTAATGTCTTTTTTTTCTTTGATGTTTTATTTTGTGTACAAATGATACACTTTCAGTTTTTTTGTAATGCCTGCCTTATTCTTACTGTGCCACATTTACTTCTCTTACTCCTTAACTGTAATTGACTTGCCTACCTTTCTCATTATTAGTGAATGATTCTTGTTTGCTTGTAGAATATGTTTTTGTAATTGTTCTAAATACTTCTCACTCGCTTGAATGGTTGGTCTTAATTTGTAAATAGATGACTGGTTATGTCCAAAGTAAGAAGGAAAAAAGAGTACTTGTTGATTTTCCCTTTAGTTAGAGTCATACCAAGAATTTCATGCTCCACTACCATTGAAATCTTTTAATAAAAATTAGAAAAAGAAATTCCTGGGGTTCCTTAAAAGTATTGGATTTTTAATTTTTTTTTTGGGATTTGAGCCCTTAGCTGAATTATTTGAAGAATTGGAATTTGAAATGCATCTATATATGTACATCATAGCAGTAGTACTACATATTGAACTAATTGAAGTGACAAAGCATGGCACAACATATATGAAACATTTAGTTCACACATAAAGTAAGTTTTGCAAAAAGTTGAACTTGTTAGTAAGTAAATTTCCTTGTAAACTTTTCAAGAAGTACTCAAAGTTTGGCTGACACTAAAGAATTGACACATTTTATGCTTTATTTGGTTCAACTCCAAATTTCCTAGAAATATTATCAAAATCAAAATGATAAATATACACTTCAAAACTTTAATATAAAAATAAAAAAATCAATAAATTTAATTTTTCTCTAGTTTTTTTTAACTAGAGATATTAGTTAAATAATTCTAAATAATGTAATTTAAAAAAGGATAGATATTAGTTAAATAATTAATTCTAAATAATGTATATAAAATAGATAAAAAATATGCAATTTTTTATATTTTATAATTGAATATTAGAATAATAATTAACAATGATAATATAATATAATATAATATAATAGATATCTATATAATAATTATTATAATAATAATAATTCTATTTAGAATTAAATTTTTATTAGTATTTTATTTATGTTATGATTTTTAATATTTATATCTTATAATATTCATTCAATTTATTTTATAATTAGTAAAACTATTATATTTTATATAATTAATAAATATATTTATTATAATCAATTTATTTTAATTTTATTTATATTTTATAATTAATAAATTATATATTGTTAATATATTATATTTATTATAGTTTCAAATTGTAAGGATAAAAGATTAAAATGGTCGTTAGTTAAATTAAGAGTAATTTTATATTTATATTTATAAATGACATAGAAAGTTCTTACTAAGGAGTGGATAAGCAATTTTCCATGGTTCGTAGGGAAGTTTTACTTCCGCTATTTTGGCAATTAGTGGCTAACTCACACTCAATGATTTTCTACTTCTTGGAAAATTGTACTTCTCATGTTACTTCTATCAACCAAATGACCTCATAGCCTCTGGTTGCATGGTGAGCCTTTTATTTCACTGGACCAAGTCAAAACCACATGCTGCAAAGTGAAAAGTGGAATTTCATTTTCTCCTTATGTATTTCATACTTTGTCTTCTTAAGTATATATGAGTTTGAAAAAGAGTATATGAACTTATGATTTTTTTTTTTTTTTTAAATTCTACACTTGTATTTTTGAATATAGAATTTTTTATATTTACATTTTGGTTGTTGGGTGTTTGTATTTGAAGATTTTGTATTTACTACCTTATTTGAAGTTTATTTTTATGGTTTGTATAGTAGAATATGCAAATTTAGTTTACACATGCAATGTGACACTAGAGTAGTTTTAACAGCATGGGCAGGGCATGGTCGAGAAACCTACCCATATGCCTTATTTTACCTTTCCTAATTGAGAATTTAAGATGCATCTTGAAAATGATATTTCAATCATCCCTACTATGAATTTACTGCATTTTTTCTTTTCTTTTTGGGTATATTTACTCCAGAGAAACAACTTGGGGTGACATAAGCACATCCAGAAGCTCTTTGTTTATATATCTCAAGCAGTACTCAAACACCACCCCTCCCATCTGGCAGTGGTGTGTTGGGATGAATCGGAAATTTGGAGGTGGCCGGCAGCCAACAGGGACTCCATCACTGGCTTGGTCTTGTGTGGTTGTCGTCTTCTCCCTGCTTGCCGGTGCCTCTGTTGTCCACAACATCTATAAGCCAAATCTTGTAAGCTTTTCTATTATCTCATCTATGGTCTTTTTTTGGTGTCTTTCCAATTTGGGCTTCTGAATTTAATATGCAAAAGGACTTTATTCGTGGTTTGTGCTTCAGTATAAGAAATTGGAATATTTTATGCCTGTTACTTGTGTGATACAATGTCCAGGAATCATGTAATCAATTTGATCAACCATATGTGAAATAATTGCTTTCAAATTGTCAAAGACATAACTCGGGTTCCATCTGCTAGATGAAATTATGATGCATAGACTGGGAGTAAAGAGTCTCTTAACAAATACATGTTCTTGTTGTCTTGGCTTGTAGTTATAATACTATCATACGTACTACTAGGCTTCAAGTCTTCAATAATGAAGGTTTAATGCACTGGATTGCAGTCTTTATATATGATGTTTTGAATTCCCAAGAATACAAAATCAAACTGATAAAGATGTGCAGGCAACATTTCTTGAATCTGTTAATATGGCATGCCCATTGTCTTCTCAAATTTAATGATAGTTTCCATGGCCTTTTGCACTCTGCTTTATTTATAAAGCTGGATGTTTAATGCTTTTGATATGTTAATGTATGAGATAACTTTTGGGTGTTATAGACTCGATTAAATGTTACACCATTCAATATATCATTTCATATAAATCGTCAAATACAAAATAACTTAAAACTGTTTGAGTGTGGAAAAATGTAATGCATTGCATGGCTTAAGGCTGTATCATAGTTTGCCATTTGAGATGCTGTGCTCATCTGTGAATTATTGATAGAACTCAGAATCCACTTTTATGGTTTTGTAACTGGTTAACATGTCTAGTCTGCTTGACAAAATATTCCAAAGTTTATAGTAACCCTTGCATGTGTAATTATTGTAACTTTAGTCCATTTACTTATTCAAGTTCTTTATCCTTCAATCCAATTTTGCAATAATGTTAATAGCTAACTTAATTTTTCCTTGTAGACTTTGCCTCTTATTGATGGGACCAAACAAAAACTAAATGAGAAAGATTGAAAATATCCTCGAGTGAAACACACGTCAGTACGGGGAATGAGTCTTGAGGCCTTAAACCCTTCTTGCTTGTGTCTGTAAGGCAGCCTTAGATAAGGAGATTTCTTTATGTTTATGTGCATCTTCTAACTCTATTAGTTATTTTGATTATAGAACTGATGATCTCAATGGAGGATAGGTCCTTTTTTATACATAGCATAGAGATATGATGTTATGCTAATATTATGACCTAATTTCTGATTTTGTTTAAGGATGGTATATGATTTTTATTTTGGATTTAATTGTATCTGACTTTTATTTCTTGATTTTGTATATCAAAACCTTTTGTTGCAGACTTCATATTCAATTTAGGTAGTATCTGATTCGTGAAATTATTCCTACATTTTTTGGGATGTGTTAAGAGAATGTATATTTGGTTTAATTTAAAAAAAATTGAAAATGTAAACCTTTATAGGAATATTTTTTGCTTAATATTCCTTCAAAAATACTCTCACGAAAGAAGATCAGTATTTTACATTTTCATAATATGTAAATATTTTAATAATATAAAGAAATTATTTTGTTTACACTTTCGTTAAAATCTTCTTAATATTGACATCTAATTTTATTGATCATTGTTGGCCATTACCATCACTTATCGCTACTGCTATTGCTGCCGCTACCGCCTACGTTGCCTATTATTGATCATTATTTTTTCCCATCTATTGTCAGTATTAATCATCATATTATCAATAACAATAGCTATCATCACCTATTATTAATATTTACCATTGATTATCTTTTACACTTAACAATCTCTATTGACTGTCACCTATCACAAGTGACTGTCATTATTATCACTCATCATCAATGATATTTATTGACTATCAAATATTGTTAATAATTATTGTCAGTCATTACTGTCGATTACCATTTATTATGGGTAATTGTTAATGTTACCACTTATTATTAGCAATCTTTGTTAGTTATTATCTATTGTCAAAATATTTGCTATTTACTATCTACTACTAATTGTCATTATTAATTACTTTTTACTATTACTTAATGTTATTGATTACTTAATTTTTTTTAAGGATATTTTTAATAATTTAATGATATTTTTTAAAATATACAAATTAATTAAAATTAATATTATAATATTTTTAAGGATATTTTTAAATGAATTAAATATGATATATCAAATTTTGGAGAATTAAACTTTTGAGAATCACGTGCTTGAGAATACTAAAATTTCTTAGAGTATATGATTTTGTGAATCATACATCACCTTATGTTGCATTCGGTAAAATGAAATGAAATTGAAATCAAATAATTATTTATAATTTATATTTGGTATAACAAAATAATATAAAAATAAAATTAAAAAAAGTTATTAACAACAATAATGCTCTTGAAAAGCAAAAAGAAGAGTAAAATTGAAATTTGACTTACGGTGATAGTATATTAAATTTAAATTTTTTATATAAAATTTACTTGAACCATTTTGAATTATTTAATATATTGTACTAAAACAATTATTTAATATCAATATATTTGTTTTATGTTTTAAAAAAAGTAGAAGTATAAAAAAGAATTAAACCTTTTATTTTATTTTAATAATGTAAAAGGGAAGTTGTAGATTGTTTTCACTTCAAAATATAAATCTAAAAATAAAATTTCATTATTATATTTTTAAAATTGAGGAAGAAATTTTTTTAAAAATGTACAATTATCAAACACATTTTAATATACTTAGTGGACAAATTAACGATAAATAAGAGCTATACTTATTTTCAAAAATTACCAAAGCCTATAAAACACTATTGCAAAGCCCTTATTTATTGTTAATTTGTCCACTCTAGATCAATTATCACGATTCATTTAAAAAAAAAAAAGCAAAGATTTGTTAATAATTTCCAATTTTTATTTTATTATGTGTAGCTTCTTTGTTTGTTGTTAAGATAACTATCATTGATATTTGTAGCTTTTGGTTTGCTAACGCCTTCTTTGTTTATCTTATCGCCATTTATTTTCTAATATTTATGGTTAAAGAAAATAAAGCTATGATTTATCTAACTAATGTTCCGTTAGAATACAGAAGTGGTTAAGCATATATATAATTTGCAGCTGAGCATATAAGTTAAATAGTACAAAGGTAATATATGTTAAATAAGAATGTATAAATGAATAGATAAGTAAAATTAATCATAATTTCTAAATACATTCATTACAGTAATTGTTAAAAATCTTAAACAAATTGTTTGGATAAGTAAAAAGGGGTTAAGCTCAAGAAAAAAAATGAAATTACATAGAAGTAATCCGAGGGGTAGAAACCCTAATAATATCACAAAATAGTAAGACACCGAGATTTGCAACAAGCTGATCCAACATATGAAGAACAAGATTCTAATAAAGGCTATAAGATGCTAACTACTTAGGGAACTTGTTTCCCTCTCTATAAGTGTGTTTAATATTAACTTCACATTCCCACTAAAGGAAAGAATGATAATTAAGAAAAAGATAATGATGTCGAGATGGAGGACACTTCTCTTTAGAGAGTAACTTAACAAGATGCTTTAAATTTGCCTTCAAAATAATTTTTCTGATGCTAATGTCCCATCCATGAGATAGTCCTTGAAAGGCACGCCAGAGCTCCACTACTAAGGAAAAGCAAACACCCAAGTTGCACATAAAACCACTCACCTAACCACCAATATCATTACAAATAATACTACCACATCTTACAAGTTTGAGATTCAATCCAAAAGCGCTATCAACTTCACCTTAAACCACTTTAATAGAGGCTTTTGCCAATATATTTGCACTTGTTCATAATGATTTTTATTAGTTGACAAATTTTCATTATTAAATGCTTTAGCCATCCCTTGAGCTACCCATAAGAAAAACTTAACAATATTTAAAGGTTTGCAAGTGTTTTTAATTGAACACATGTTCATTTTTCCACCTCCACAAATAACAAATTGTCATACTCCAAAAAACTTGCCAACTAATCCCCCTACCTTTACTTAGATCCTCGATCAAATTCATAGAAAACCATTCTCACCTCTCCAAATTGAAAAAATGTAGCCTCTTATTATTACTCAATAGCATAAGTTAAATATCACGAGTCTCTTTATATCTCTCAAGACATGCATTGTATTTTTAATAGCCGCACCACAAATACTACAATAAGGATTACCTAATCCTCTAGAATGCCACAATTAATTCATGATTAAACCATTATAACAACATTGCCACATAAAGAATTTCACACACTTGGGGATCTTTTAAGTGCTAAATATGTTTCTAGAAAGATTGGGGTTGTTAATATTTTTTCGTAGTCAACTTTGTGTAAGCTAATTTAATGTTGAAAGATCTTGAGCTATCATTCCAACATATGCAGTCAAGTTTAACTAACAAAATCGATAATGGAATAGCTGAGATTTGTCAAACAATGTCATCTGGAGCAAACTGACATAAAACATTAATATTCCAGACATGATTAATTAAAATAAAGTTTACTAAAATGTTTTTTTACACCTTGTGGCACATCCATATTGTCCATAACATCTTTAAGAGCAAAATCACCCACCCATTTGTCATTCCAAAAGGATGTGTTGCAATTGTTATTAATTTGAAAAATGGATCCTTCTATTGTTTTCTTCTAAAGTTTGCATAAACTCTTCCAAAGATAAGAATCAGAATTTTGCATATTGATAATCAAAGACCAACTTAAATGTCTTAGGTATTTCCCACGTAAAATAGAAGACTAAAGGCCCTCCTTACTTGAGATCAATATCCATATCAAATTCATGACACAAGTGATATTTATACTTTGGAGATCCTTAAATCCTAACCCACCATTAGCTTTAGGTTAGCACACAGTCTCCCATAAGATAGAATGGAGTTTTGTTTCATTAGTTTTATGACCTTATACAAAATACATTTAGAGTTTCTCAATTTCATTAAGATTACTAATAGGAATAGCTATAGACTACATAGTATAAGTTGGAATAGCATTGATAACTAATTAAGAAAGAGTTATTCTCCTAACCATTGAAAGATAATTTCTCTTCTAACCTAACAATTTATCCTATACTTTTTTAATAAGATAAAAATAGTTAAAATGGTTCTTTCTTTCATGGATAATTAGAAGCCCAAGATAAAGCCCTAAGCCATTCACTTTAGAAAACCCACACTTACTCAGGATAACATCTTTTATATCTCTTTTAACATTCCTCGAAAAGCAAATATTGGTTTTAGCCTAGTTAATTTTTTCTCTGACATTCTAGAAAACCTATCTAGACATGACATATTAGTGCTAATTTGAAGAATTGAAGCTTCTCTGAAAAGAAGAAGATCATCCGCAAACATTAAATGGAAGATTCTGACAATGTTTCAACCCACTTTCAAAAGATTTCTCACCTTATTCTTAAACATTAAAAGAAGAAGATCATTCACAAACATTAAATGGAGATAAAGGGTCTCTCTGATGAATACATTGTAAAAAGGTAAATTTTGAGGTTTTACTACCATTCTGGAGAACTTTAAATGATGTTGAGGCAATGAAGTGAAGAATAAGATTCATTAAGTTCAACTCCAAATTAATCTAAAATAAGACTTCTTTAATAAATTCCTAATTAACCTATCATACAATTTTTCTTGGTTTATTTTAATACTAAAGAAGCTTGTTTTCCCTTATATATTCCTCATTATATGGAACATCTCCTAGGCTATGATAATGTTATCCCGAATGCAACATCTTGGCACAAAACTCACTTGAAAAGGAGAAATTAATCGAAGCAAGAAAGGCTTAAGCTTATTCACAATAACTTTAGTAATAACTTTATAAATGGCATTACAAAGTGATATTAAACAAAATTGGTTCACAAACTTTGGTTTGTCTAGTTTTGAGATGAAACAAATACGAGTAAAATTCACCTTTTTTAGGTCACTCCCTTGGAATACTTTCTTCATAAAAATAAAAAACATCCTTTCCAACAATATTCCAATTTTGTTGATAGAAAGTGGCCAAGTATCCATCTGAACTTAGTACTTTAAGACCTCTAATGTTGAATATTATTTTTCTTACTTTTTTTTTTTTTTTTATAGATACATCTTTACTAAGAGCCAAATTTTGGTCTTTAGAAAGAATAGGATATGAAAAGGTGATGGTAGCTGAAACTCTATAATCTAAATCATCATGGAATAAATTTTGATAAAAATTGTAGATGAGTTTTTCAAGTTGAGATTTATCCTCAAGCCTATTCCTTTCTTAATCATATAAAACATTAATTATATTCCTATTATTGCTTACAATTGCTTTAGTATGATAGTATCTAGTGTTTTCATCACCTTGCATAATCCAAGCCATTTTAAATTTTTATGCCATAGTAATTCCTTTTGTCAAAGAACTTGATCAAAATCCTCTAGCAATTAGCCTTCAAACTTACACAAATAAGGATTGTAATTTCTTTCTAAAGCTTTTTGAATACCAACTAACCTAGCTAGAATACCTTTCTTTCTCTTCCTTATATGACCAAACACATTCCGGTTCCATTCTTTCAAGGTAAGAGTCGAGGAACATAAATATTTCACGATGTTAGGACTCACTTTCCATTCTGAAGTAAGAAAATGTTGAAAATTCTCATGTGCAAGCCAAATTACTTTAAATTAGAAGGGATAATTATCACTATTCCTTTGAGAATTGAATAAACCAATAAGAACTAAATAGTGATTAAAGTATACTTTAGGAAAGGTTTTGACAAATGCTTCACCAAATTTAATCCTCTAATCCATATTACAAAGTGCTCTGTCTAACTTTTCAAACAATTGATGGTAATTTAGGAGTTTCGATCCTCTCCAAGTAAAATGGCTACCTTATATATCAAATTCCCTAAGGTTGCAGTCATTAATTCATTTGTTAAAAATGTTAGCCCTATATTAGTTGGAAGAAGTACCTCCTTTCTTCTTCGAAGGATCCTTTATATCATTCATATCTCCCATAACAAGCCACCTACTTACCATCATGTTACTAATACAAACTAGTTCCCTTTACAAGCTAATTTTCATATCTGAGTTTTGATTTGTATAAACAAAGGTGACAAAACAACCTGCATTGTAATTTAGCATAACTTTTACGTGGATAAATTGGAAATTATCTTCTATTACCTTTAATGACACTCTACTACTCATCCAGCTAACTTAAATCCCATTATAAAAACTATCACCATCCACCAAGTGCTAATTATCAAATCCTAAAACTTTAAAATCATTCTTTACTTTTCTATTCTTAACACACATTTCCATAGAAACTAAAACCTCTAAATTGGCAAAATCCAAAAGTGTATTTGATCTATTAATAAACTCATTTTTCCCAGCTCCACAACAATACAAAACTAATTTTTTTAATAATTAAATAATATTATATAAGAATAAGGAAACATAAACTATAAACTTAACTAGGCAATATCTATTGCTTGTTCCTCGAAATTCAAAGCTAAACTATGGCAGTTAACTTCTTTACCTTGTGCCATGATTCCTATTTAAGATGATATAAGGGCTTTATCAAGAGGTTTTTCCTCCTTAGTAAGCTTCTAACTTTGGACTTTTGCTAGAGCAATTAGAATGGTCCTTATTGTAGTGATATTTTCCATCAACTTCTATAAGTATATAAAAGTCTTGAAAATATAGGAAATTTGCATTACAAGCATTGATGGCTCCCAATTCTTTCTCAAAATATGATGCAGTTACATTTGAAATAGTTAACCTAACTTCCATGTGTGAACAACTAATACTATGCCACGATAATTCTTTGTTTGCAAAGTCCTTCAAAGGTCCAACTATCATAGGCTTTTGCCTATCTTAAGCTAGACTAGTTGTTTTCTTAGATGGAACCTTGTTTCTCATAACCATCTCCTTTCCAACACCCTTACTTTAATCAATATCCATCAAACCCTTCTTCCTCATATCATTATTTACTTCCTCCTCAAAAGTTTCATTATTTAGGATAATAAATCAAGATGATAGACCATTCTTCTAGCTATCATTAAGCTTCATGTTTTTAACCTCAATTTTCTTCCTACTTTTACAACTCCTTTATGCTAGTATCCATTAACCATACTTTTGACTATGAGCACCTACTTCTACTTCTTTATTAGATAGATCAATTATTGTTTTTTCTTTGCTTATATTTGCATCCCTTACTATTTCTAAACAATGATTAAAAAATGTCCATATTTGCCATAATTGAAATAACTTGTGTGCAAATTTTCATATTGAATATAATAATATTTTCCCTAGAAAGAGAATTTTGATAATAGTTCCCTCTTAAAATCAATCTCCACACATATTTAGGCATATTTCCCTCTCACTTATTCCATTATGGTGGCATCCACCTTTAGCATCTTCCCAATTTTATTACTAAGAAACTCGACAAATTTCTCATCAAAATATCTTATAAGTAAATCAAGAATGCAAACTCAAAATACAACCTTATCAATAAAGTCTTCAGCTAGATCAAAATTCAAATTCTAAATTATCATCATTAAATAGTGATAAAAAAGAGTCAAAAGACCTTTAATAAGAGCCAATTCATAATCGAACATAGCAATAAACCTAATCAGATAGCATTCATCTAATAAGTTAATAATATCTAACATCTTATTCCTTACCCATAATTGATCCAATTTTTTCTCCAGAGTACAAAGTCCTATTTTTGACATAATAGTTTGATGATTAATGTCTTCCTCCAGGCTTTGATCATCTTAATCTTCTCCTTCTTAGATATAAGAATAGCTTGACATGCCTGATCTTTACTAACTAATTCTTTAATTTTAAAACCACTGAAATCTTCATCCTTATCATTATATATTCCTTCATCCTCTTCACTCATCTCTATCCCATCTTAATTTATCTTCTCAAACTCCTCTGTTAGCATCTCATTATAAGAATAACTTCTCTTTTCTCCCTCAATTGGGTTTTCTTCATGAACCGCATCATTATATTGCACCAATTTCCTCCTTTATCTTGAAAATACTTCATTACCTTATTTAATCTTCTTAGCACTTCTTTTCAATAGATCTGGTTCCTCCATAAATAGCTCCCAAGGAATGTTTAAATGTTCTCCCATGAAAAATCTTAGCAAAGCTTTCTTTTTAAAACAAAAATCTCTTATTTTTTGTTTAGTTTTTTTATGCAAAGTTAGTAGGCCCAAATAGCATTCCACTATATCAGAAAATGTCTTGGAATGAGTACCTTAGCATCAAAATAAAGTATTTTTCTAAGTCACTATCATTAATCAAGCTTTCTACACCAGAAATGCTTCCAACAATTTTTTTATATTATGGCATTGGTTTGTTCTTCAAGTATGCTAATTTCTATTTAACTAAAAAAATAAAAAATAATTTCAATATGTACATATAAATAACTAATGAGATATAAAAATTTAAGTAAATGACTAAATTGGTCCTCGAAAGATACAAATTATATTAGATTTCTCCTAAAACTTTATTTTATATCATATAAATATGCAAGTATTCAATTTCTACATCAAATTCATCTTTGAAAGACAGATGTTATATCAAATTTCTATTAAAATTATAGTTAGTTGATGTAAAAATAAATTTTTAGAGAAAATTTGATGTAACATGTATCTTTTAGGAATTAATTTAATGGTTTTATTTTATTTATCCTATCTTTCATATTTTATTAAGTGTTTTCAAGACATACATTTCAATATTCTATTTAAAAAGTGGATTACCTAGTGCTATTTGGATGTTACAAGAATTTCTTTTCATTATTCTAACTCTCCATACAATTTCTTTTTCATTTATTTCAATTGATATACTCCTTTCAATCTCTTTATAAGTATTCAATCTAGTATTGAAGAATCAAATAGACAAATAAAACATTTTTGGATTAATATGAAATAAGTTAAAGCTTGAACTTATTTGTAATTTTTTATATTCAACTTATTCAGGTTAAATTATTATGGACCAAATATTGCAAGCCCATTATCTACTTGAAAATAGTTTTGAGCCACTACATTTCTTAAATCCAAGCCCAAATCATAAATCATCTTAGCCAAAATTTAATTTATTACATGATTTTATTATTTTAAAGATAATAAAATTTGGTCATTGAGAAATGATTCTGTTGACTATTTATTAAAATTTAAAATCCAATGACCAATTTCAAGTATGAGTTTATTTTCATCCATTGAATTACACTTGAGAGAGAAATTCAAAAAAAATGAAAGGGACCTACATGCATTTAGTTAATGAAAATATTATTTCTTGTCAAAATCTACAATTGGTTAGTCAGTACAAGTATAAGGGACTATTCATAACATTTTCATCAAAGATGGAAGCAAAATTCAAAATTCTAGCAAGATAGCATATGAGTTGCTATATTAGGCAAAATTCTGTTTTAAAGTTGCCAAGCATCCAAATTTGGTCTAACTTAATTCAAACTTACATATTCAGCACATGGGTCAAAGAAAATAACTTGGGGAGTCAATTATGCTAGAAAACAAGCCATTTTCATCAAGTTTTTCCTATAAATAAGCTTCATTCCATTGGAAGAAGATACACCACACTTCAATGTGCAATTGTTGTAGCTCTCCCACAAAGCTAAAGCTTTTCATCTTTTTATCTTAAGCTAAGACTTTAATATACACTCCTTTAAGTGTTTTAGAATGAATTTTTGTAAAATATCATTGTAAAATTGTGAGAAAAATTCCTTATTAATATTATTGAAATTCTAGTATAGATTGATGTGATCTTGTTAAGATAGGTGACATTTGAAATCTTAATAGAGATTGGGTAGATCTTATAAAGTTAGGTGGTTAGTGAAAATCCTAGTAAAAATTGGATGAATTTTGTAAAATTAGGTATTATAATTTTAGTCAAAATTAGTAGATACCTTAAATGATACTTAGCAACTTGAGAAGAGAGGAGTAAATTTAAAAAACATCCTTTGGAACTATCAAATCTCTATAAGAATTCTTTATATTCATAACTTTTCTCTGCTCTTTCATTATTGTTGCTTCAAAGATTTTATTCACTCTTTCAAGAAAAACATACATGCATTTTTATATTGATTTTTTTGAAGAAATTATTTTTGCGATTGAAAAGAAATACCTTTAATGCATTTGCAATCTTTGTTAAATCATTTCATATTTTTAACACTATATTCATCAAAATTTCAAGAATTACTTTACTACATCTTCATGGTTTTAAACATTTTTTTTCAATACAAAATTTTTATAGGAAATTGTTTTAAAAATAATTTCCCCTATCATGACCTATAAATTCTACCAATTAGTAATAAAACTTGGTCTCACTTTTTTAAAGTTTAACAACTTTATCAATTAAGATCTTATAAGTTATGGAATTTTTAGTCCAAAATCATGGATTGGAAGCATATTCTATAACTAGACCTTCACTTTTTAATAAAATAAATTATGATTATTAAAAATTTAAAATGATGATTTATATCAAATCCACCGATATTGATATACAAAGAGTTTTCAAGAAAGGCTATGAAGTATCAATAAAACTTGAAGGAGAAATTAAAGTGCTCAAACTTGAAAAGGAATAGACTGATGTTGATTACAAAAAGAAAATAACACATGCCAAAGTCATAAATACCATTATATATGTTGTAATACCTAGTGAATCCAAAAAAATCTTTATATGTACTTATGCTAAAGTGATATGGAATAAGCTTAAGGTGACCTATGAATACGCTAATCAAGAAAAAGAAATTAAGATAAATATGCTTGTACATGAATTTAAAATATTCAAGATAGAAGAAAATGAAAAGATAGAGCCAATATTCTAAGCCATCGTTAATGATCTTTATGTATTAGAAAAAATCATTACTGATGGAAAATTAATGATAAAAATTTTAAGAACTATTGCAAAAATATGGCAATCTAAAATAGATGTCATCCAAGAAGGAAATAACTTAACTCTTACTTATGATAAGGTAAGAGGAAAACTCTTAGCATATAGAAACACACACACACACACACACACACACACATGAAAGATGATTAAGAAAAAAAAAGAAAATGAAAAGAATAACATTTAAAACATCCTTACAAAATGATAATAAAAAAGAGGATAATCTTGATAAAAAAATAAAAGAATAAGAAAATGGATGGAAAAAATATTCTTTAGTATGTAAAAAAATGATAGTTTTAAACCAAAATCACTAAAAAAAATAATAAAATAAGGGTGAAACAAGTAATCAATCCCTTGCTTTGAATATAAAAAATCAAAATAAAAGAAAAGTAATTATTCTCAATTAAATAAAAGATTCCAAAAGAATCAACTAAGAAAAAGATTATGATAACAACTTGAGGAGATGAAGATATAACATCCCAAAAGAACTGGAAGAGGAAGAAGAAATAGATAACATTGCCAACTATTTGTTTTACTACTAAAAGTCAAGATGATGATGAGATAATAGACAATAAATTTTCTTTATCTTATGATAAATTGATGCAAAATTTTTATAAAATTTTAATTAAATATTTTCCTTAAAAGAACAAAATAAAGTTTTGACAGAAGAATTAAATTTTCTCAAAAAGCAAAAATAAGTTTCAAACTCTTTCGAAAATGAAAATTAAGTCTTGGCAAAAGATTTGGAGATTCTAAAAAATGAAATTGAAGCTCTTAAAATCTTGAAAGAGAAAAATCAAATTTTAAAAAATAATTTCAATTTCATGACAAAATTAGTTGGAACAATAGAAAAAGAAAAATAAAATTAGCTAAAAGAAAATGAGTTTTCAAAAGAGAAAATAAAGTTTTGCTAATATTAAAGTTTTGAAAATAGAAAATCATAAAATTATATTCACATTAGAGCCTCAATTTTTCAATCTCGAAAAGGAATTTTTTAAAAAAAGAAAATAAATACTTTAACAAATGATTTTACAAAAATTTTCAAAAAAAACAATAATTTAGATACTCTTCTATATATTTAAAGATATTTTTTAGAAAAAAAATTTAGAATATTTTTGTTCACATTGTGATAATCATTATAAAAGTTTTCTTGTGAAAGATATTATAATCTTCAATGACATGTTGGTAAGAGAAAACAACTCCTTCTTTGAAATAAAAAATGTTATGTTTTTATCACACTTTTTATATTTAGCATTAAATAAATATATTTTTTAATATTCCATACATGTATTTCTTTTAAAAAAAATTCTTTTCTGTCAAAACTTTGACACGCACCCCTAAAAACAGCATATATAAATCTCGAAACAGGAGTATGTCCTTCCATACCATTTGCTAATAATTATACATGGTGTTGAATCCCAACCTGCATACGTAGAAGTGTGTGCTTTGATATCCAATAATGAATATAAAAATAACATTTTTTGTAATCTTTTTCGCGAATCATTCTAAGAATACACGTACTCACAAAGACTAGATGCTTCAAAAATTTTCCCATAAAATGCTGTAAAAATGATAGAGATCCATGATAGTTTGAAACACCTGAGAAAAATGACCATTAAATCAAACTAAATAAAAATAAAAACAAAAACTGTGGTAACAAGTAGAGATGTATGATAGTTTGAGATTTTGGTTTACAGTTGCATCAATGGACAGCGGGTATTGCGGAAAGACATTAGCCATGGGAAAATAGGGAATAAACATTTAAAAAAATTGACAAAATTCTATTTACTTTTCAACCAATTATAATCATTGAAAGATTTTTTTATCAATTTTTATTTTCTTTTATTCCACCTTTTGCATCTAAACACAATTTGTTATGGTCAATTATTGTTTAACAAAGTTTCTCTTGTATACATTCATTTTTGTCTCTATAAAATATAATGGTGGTGACTAAAACCTATAAGTATGTATGATGTACCATTACTTAAAATTATTAGATTTCATTTAATTTATATAGTACTGTACAATTTAAAAAATTAGAGCCTTTAAATGGACTGATGTACCATATATAATGGTATATTGAAGTCTCTCCTAAATACAATTTGTATCATTATTGTCATTCAAAAATATTTTTTTATCAATTTCTTCTCTTTTTTATTCAAATTTATTTAATTTCCTCTTTCAAAAATATTTTTATATCAATTTTATTTCTGATTTTTCAATTTTTTTCAATTTTATCAATGTGCACCCCAATTGACAATGAGTGACCAAATGAAATAAATTTGAATAAATGAAAGATAAAATTAAGAAAATATTTTTTAAAGATAAAATTAAATAAGTAAGGAATGAATTTGATGAAATATCCTCCGCGAAAATGAACATGAAATTGGTGCAAATTGTATGAAATGAGTGCCTAGTCCTTTTCCTCTGTCACACACGCTAGTTTTTGCTGGCAATCTTATAAAACAATAGCTTGACAGAGCATATTCAACTAGATTTGAAAGTAATGTGCTGGACAACTATGGTGGTTTCAAAAAAGCAGCCCCAAATTAAATTATTCTATATTTTATGCTATAAAGCAAACAACCAAAATTTAAAGTTGATTAAAGCTATAACGTTTGCATATCCCAAAAGAGCTTAGTATCTCTAGAATCTTTCAATGTTGCCACTCCATAATTAGAGTAAAGGCGGGTTTTATCTTTTTCTTGCCTGTTCTTTCATCTAATCTAATAAAGAGATATTGTTGGCTATTGATGCCATTAAAGTATATTCCGTTTTTTTTTTTTTTGAAGAAATTATTTTTGAATGTGATATATCATTTTAGAGTATTATTTAATAATTTAAATTTAATTCAATATCGATGTAAATTAATTTTAAATTATTAGTTGCTTATATGTTATCATTTCAATAAAAATAATTAAAATATTTTTATTATTAGTAAAAAATTATTATCTTTTAATAATCTATTATTTTTTAATTTATTTATAAATAATATAATTAGTAATGAATTAAATTAAACCGATCCTATTACAACTAATCTTACCTACTCTTAACTTTTTGTGACGTAATTTATTTTTAATAATCGATAATATAAATGGTTTTACGTTGAAAATTAATTTTAGAATCAATATCTCTTTTTCAATCCAATACCCTGCTTCGAGGTGTGGTGTCTGAGAATGATCCAGAGCCCAGCGGCAAAAAACACTTGGTCCCCATTTTGGCTCAATTATCCTCTTTTGCATGGTTACAAATTATTTCAGAAAAAATGGGAAATATGACGCAAGTTGGATTGAATAAAATAATTCATAATATTAAAAAATTACCACCATAAATTTTTAAGTTTTCAATGGACTCCACCTCATAAATCGCCATACTGTCAATTTCTTTTATTAGTTGTAGATTTTATTGTCTTGACGAAAACTACTACTACCTGCCAAAAAAAATTTATCAAATACTTTTTTTAACCAATTTTTATTTAAATATTATAGAATCATATTTTGCGTTCATTCTTACGAAGGAATTGCGTCCAAAAAGTTAAATTTCCTTAAAATTAAATTTCTTTCCAAACTTTTGAGATGTGTATAGAGTTATTTGATAATTTATGAAAATTAAAAACTTTCTATAAAAAAGTTCATTTTACTTAATAAAAATAAGTAAATATTTTTTTATATTTTATTAATTTGTTAAAAATAGAACTTTGAAGTCTCACTTCTCCTATTTAGCTGACCAATAAGAATAACTCATCAATTTTTTTACTTTATCAAAAACTACACTTTTGAAATAACTTTTAGTTAATCAAACAATTTTTTAGATTTCTTTTAGTAATAACTTGGGAGAAAATCAAGCTATCTTCATTTTCGTGCTTCAATTTATATCCATAATTAATATTAATATTTTGTTCATGACTCATTAATTTTTATATTTTTATTGTGTATATATATATATGTATTTATGTACATAATAAAGGAAATATACAATTTTTTAAATCACATTAAAAATTTGAACAAGTATATGGATAGTAACAATTAGATTAAAAGGCCCCATTTTACATAAATTATTCTGTGTTTCCTAATAAAGAAGTGAGTGTAATACGATAATAATAATCTTTCCATTTATCTGCTTTTTCGTTCCATTTAAGAATAATGAGAAGAACTTTCGTATCATATGGTATTAAAAGATTGTCTATTTATTTTTATTTACTTTCTATTTTCATTATTATCATTAAATTATAAAGTATAAATCACAAATATTGAGGCCAATTTTCCTATTTTGAGTCACTTAAATTTTTGAAGAAATTAAAAAAAATTATTATTATGTGAAAAAAATTAATAAATGAGTGGAAAACCGTAAGGCAAGTGTAAAAAGGAGGGAAATAATAGCGAGCACCACCCAAATATAGCCCACCCCACGGGACGCGTTCTCTTAATTTTTTTTCAAAAAAAAATCAAATTTCCAGACTGTACTCTGCAGTTAATCTGACGGTTCTAATTACTAATTGTGGCCTTCATATATTGTTTTCCCATTTTCGTTTGTCCTCTCAGTCACTCTCTCTCTCCCTCTCCACATTTGTTCTCTCAGCTGGTCAGCTCCCTCTCTCTATCGGTCGTCTTCGGCAATCCCCAAGGTCAAGTCTTTCAATCTTTCCCATCTTTTTTGAGTTTATGGTTCGATCTGTTTCAATGCTGCGTAGATCTGTCGGTTGCATTACAATGTTTTTGAATTTAGGCGAGTGTGATGCGATGCGATGAAATATGCGGTTTTAGTTTTGAATTTGGCGTACTGTGTTGCTGGAGAATTGGGTTTGAGATGGGGTTCTTCTGGCATTTTGATTTATATGGTTTATGAGATTTGGCCTGGGATTTATTGGGCGTTACTAATGGATTGAATTTCTTGATTTTTCTGAGCTTCGGACTTGTTTAATTACTTGCATTATCTTCCATTCTGTTGTATTGTAAAGTTCTCTTTGACGGGTTGGATCTGTTATGATTGGGCATTTCTTAGGTAGAGAAATGTTTTCAGCAGAAAAGTTCTAATTTGATGTTTGAGATGGTATATGGCGGGCTGGTAAGAGTATTTGACCGGAAAGTGAAATGTGGCAAATCTCATTCCAAAAAGGAGAGGAAGATACTGAATGGGACATCTTCTTACGCATATGATATTTTAAGCCTTCTCAGTGCCCCTACATTCCTGAGGACTTTTATTGTCCATGCTGCATGTCTAATTTATTTTCATTTTTTTTCCTTTATTTTACCAATGATGTTTCTGCCTTTCGTCTGAGAGGTATTTGGGTTCTGAGTCATTTGCTATTTGGGAGTGCCTGGGATTTGTTTATGCATCTATACTTTTGTTTCTTTGTTAATTAACTATGATGGATTTAATCTCTATAAAGATCATTCTCAGCACGACATACAATGAGTATTATGTGGCTATATCATTTTTTTTTTTTAAGATTAAAAATCTATTTCACAATGATTTTCCAAGTATTTTTACTAATGTTAAATTATATCATGATATATATATATATATATATATATATATATATATATATATATTTCTTGTAACAAGATGCACCACTTTTGATCTATCAACTTGTATCCTGTGTGTTTATTGGATTTATCATTAACAGGTATGATAGGGTTATACTGACTAGCTGTTGTTTGTCCAGAAGATAGTAGAAGATGGCAGACTCTGAGGACATTCAACCTCTTGTCTGTGATAATGGAACAGGAATGGTTAAGGTACTGATTGGTTCTTTTATTTTCATTTTTTAGATACATAAGTTTTCTGAGTTACATTTACCTTCTGTCTTGGAAGCTGCTTCTTTTAAATATGCTTTGGTGAACATGAGATTAACCAACTGCAATTTATCTTCTAGGCTGGATTTGCAGGGGATGATGCCCCTCGTGCTGTGTTTCCAAGTATTGTAGGTCGCCCTCGTCACACTGGTGTGATGGTTGGCATGGGGCAGAAAGATGCTTATGTTGGTGATGAGGCACAGTCTAAGAGAGGTATTCTCACTCTCAAGTACCCAATCGAGCATGGTATCGTGACCAATTGGGATGATATGGAAAAGATTTGGCATCATACATTCTATAATGAGCTACGTGTTGCACCAGAAGAACATCCAGTTCTTCTAACTGAGGCTCCTCTTAATCCCAAGGCTAATCGTGAGAAGATGACCCAAATCATGTTTGAGACTTTTAATGCACCTGCTATGTATGTCGCCATTCAGGCTGTTCTTTCTCTGTATGCAAGTGGTCGCACAACTGGTAGGCAACTTCAACTATTTAATATTGTTTTGGTTTACAAAAAGTTAAGTAGGAAGTGCAACTTCATGGAGAAGTAGTGGATTTGTTTGTTGTTTGGTGGGACCATAAATTAACAAAATGGGGGAAGTAAGAAATTACATGCCTAGAAAGAATAACTTCTCGTGGAAACTTTTAATTTCTCATTAACCAAACAACTTCGGATAATTCCTGGTTAATTCTTGAGGAATTCAACATCCTGCAGGAACTTCCTGTGTGAACGTGGATTTTTAATGTCATGAAAAAGCATAATCTTATGTGCCATTAATCTGAAATGTTGAAATGTACGTAAAGTTGTTGCTTTTTTTCATTTGTAGCTTTTTGTCACTTGAATTTGGAAGATGAATTTTGTGTGAGCTGGAACCCAATGCAATAATTTTGGCTGTAGATAATTGTCTTGATTCTATTTAATTATTTCCTCATCAACCAAGAAATAACCTTCTTGGTTCTCTCATTCATAATGGGATTGATTCAATTTTTCTCTATTCCCCTTTCCCAAGATTTATTTATATGCCCTTTTCTTGCAGGTATTGTGTTGGACTCTGGTGATGGTGTCAGCCACACGGTTCCCATTTATGAGGGTTATGCCCTTCCTCATGCCATCCTACGTCTTGACTTGGCCGGCCGTGACCTTACTGAACATTTGATGAAAATTCTGACTGAACGTGGTTATTCTTTCACCACCTCAGCAGAGCGTGAAATTGTGAGGGATATGAAGGAAAAGTTGGCTTACATTGCCCTTGACTATGAGCAAGAGCTCGAGACTGCCAAGACCAGCTCTGCAGTTGAGAAGAGCTTTGAGTTGCCTGATGGGCAGGTCATCACTATTGGAGCTGAGCGTTTCAGATGTCCAGAGGTCCTCTTCCAACCATCCATGATCGGAATGGAATCTGCAGGCATTCACGAGACAACATACAACTCCATCATGAAGTGTGATGTGGATATCAGGAAAGACTTGTATGGTAACATTGTCCTCTCAGGAGGTTCAAACCATGTTCCCCGGCATTGCTGATAGAATGAGCAAGGAAATCTCGGCCTTGGCTCCAAGCAGCATGAAGATCAAGGTTGTAGCACCTCCTGAAAGAAAGTACAGTGTCTGGATTGGTGGTTCTATCTTGGCATCCCTAAGCACGTTCCAGCAGGTTTGTTCCCCTTATTTTTATTTCTAATGGAACATGCTAATCTGACTAATTTTATTCGCCTAGTCTTACTCAACTAGACACAGAATCATAGTGGGGCTCAACCTTTTGTCTAGTTATGTTACACTTTATGTGAGTAAAAATTAGTGAGTAGCATTGTTGATTTCTTTTCTATGTTTATTGTTATATTATAGCTAAAGATACAAATTGTCTCTTGAGTGCAGATGTGGATTGCGAAGGCAGAGTACGATGAGTCTGGACCATCAATTGTGCATAGAAAGTGCTTCTAAAATGTTTTTACAATAGGATTTTTCGAAGAAGATACTGCTATCATTTCTCCAGAAGAAGTGCAGCTTGCA
Source organism: Sindora glabra (assembly GCA_020226215.1). NCBI lineage: Eukaryota > Viridiplantae > Streptophyta > Magnoliopsida > Fabales > Fabaceae > Sindora > Sindora glabra. The sequence continues at coordinate 68,886,615 of CM035228.1, forward strand.
ACCCTTTCATTCTAGCCTTTTTGTTCTCTAATGTTGTTCTCATGTTAAAGTGAAGACCTTGAGAAGGCGATGAGTTGATTTTCAAAATGGTCCAATCCTTTTTCAGTATTATATCTTTTTGATGAGTTTTTGACTCTTTCATTCTGTATCTGAATTAGCAAGAAATTTTAAATACACTTCTTGTTTGTGTCTTTGCTTTCCACAATTATTGCCACAGAATATCATAATTTTACACTCTGCTGCAAGTAATGGCAATGCTGGCTGCCCTAGGGCCTTCTTATGTGATTTGCCTGATATATGGTGAAACTTGCAGCTCCTTTCCTGCCAGTAAATTGAGTGCAATGATTGTTAGTTATTTGACTAAATTAGCTTAATTCAAGTGACTTAAGTAGCAAGAAGAAAACATTATTCAGGTATTTCATATGCTATACTTGCTCTAAAAATTCCAGATTGAAATTCAGGTAAATTATCGATGCATGGAAAGCAGGGGTGCTGTTGTCAGCTTCTCATTGTCAACAGAGGGATGAGCTTCCTCAATGGTACATCCATTTTCCCAGTAGAAATTCTTCTCTGAATCCATATTTCTGCGTTCTGCTTCCTCTTCTACTCTCAATGTATTTGTTTCCTATGCAAAATGGAAATTTTGGTGATGCTCGGTAAGAATTGCATCTCTTGGGAGGCATGTCTAAGTTTACGTCAATTGTTGAGGTTGTTTAGCTAGAGGTAACAAGATTTGATGCCATAACAAAGTTGGCGTGTTCTTCGCCTTTAAGAAAATCTTTCGTCTGCCTTTTCATAGGATATTTTTTATAGAAAATTCTGATTTACTAGGGATGTTACGTAACTTATATGTCCTGCCATGGTAGTTTTTTTTTTTAAAAGAAATTCCTCAAGGACGTATTCCATCACTTCTTTTGTCTTTTTTTTTTTTTTGGGTTAAAACTCTTCTATCTTTGAAATGAAGGTCCAATTACTCAGGTATCCAAATCGAGCGCCAGTGATGTGATATTCAAATACAGGTGTTTTCTAAGTTAGAAATACAAGCGTTTAGGAAGTTAAACCGGTTTAAAGTGCAAGCCAACTAACACTACGGAATTAAACAACCAACTTTTTTCAATCGAGACTAGTCGGGTTTCACATCCAAATAAGCAGGCTCCTCAGGGTAATAAAAAAAGTCATATTATGGTCCACTTGTTTTTTTTATGGAAAACAATAATTTTATTTATTTATATTTATAATTATAAAATATTCAAATAATAAGAAGCATTCTATTTATTTAATTTAAACATGAAAAGTAAGATGAAAAATAATGTCTTCTACTTTAAAGAAAGAATTATTTTCTCTCATTACCACAACATCATGCACTATTTTTTTGATAACAAAATATATAAGTGATATGAAATCCTTTTAAACAAATGATATTTTACTCATGAAAAATGTTTTCCATAAAATAGATCCTAAATTGGCCAAGCAACCAAGTTTTCCCAATTGAGAGTAGCAGTGTTTCTCAAGTAAGTGGCGGCTGGCAGGTTCCACAGGGTTATCAAAACAAGTCACACTAAATGCACACAATTTCCTTGCACAAATGTTTTAACCGTCGGATTATTTGGCAGGCCTAATTGCGTTGTTGTGTACGAATATGTACAACAACCTTGTGCAATGAGTATTTCCTATAAGCCATTGCCTTTATAATAAATGAAAGCTTAAGATGGATGCTAAAATAACACCAGAAGGATGTCAAAGGCATCTATCAAAACTATCTTCCAAGTTACACTATAATCATATAAAATGTGAAGAAAAACCAAAATTATGTGCAATAAGAAAATTCTGCCATTCAGCATAAGTGACTACGAATGTACTACTAATTAAGGCAATACTTTCTCGTTATTGCAAACATAATTCATCCAGAAAATAAATGAAAATAATGTCCAATACATCCCCGCAATTTGACCCTAGACCCTAAATCCTACGAGTTCTCAAATATTGAAGTTCTTGTCCTTGAAAACCTGGCGTATGAATTGTGGACTACCTGGGGTTCTCTAATAAGACGTCACTCTTCGTGAGATGGGAAAACGCCGTAATTTACAGCTTATTTCCCAGTTCAACACCAACAACGAAGCTCAGTTAAAAATTCTCCACATACCACTTCTGTATCCCACAGACATGAGCACAAGCTCCCAAAGCATGTTAGGAATACTCAGGAGATTTACCTTAGATCCTGGAATCTCGGACCAGTTTACAGAAATCTCTGAGATTGGAATTCCAAACCATTTGCACAAAAAAACTAATTCTACGTCAAAACACCACCTGCAAAAGATCAATAGCCAAGATCATTACAGAAATCAACAAGATTTTTGCTAAACACAATGGCGTAGACACATGCACTTTATTAAGTATTTCCCTTGTAAAGCGACCATTTTGTAATGGAATCATATATATGGATGGTTGCACACCAAAAAAAAAAAGTAACAGTAAAATAGTCAACAGAGGTAAAGATGAGAACTTATTTACGATAGAATGATAATAACCATCAGTCCTCACATTTTAATGTAATTTTTTTTCACAATAATTTGATGTGTCATTCCATGCAAGGCTAAGTGCAACTACCTTTTCAAGCGGACATTTGTGAAAAGCCTCCTTGCTGCACCCCGAGTGAACATTTTGAAACCACACTGGATGTACAAAACCAATGTAGGAGCAAGAATCAAATCAATCAACAACTAATACTAAAGTCAAGACTCAATTACATCTGGTGAAGCTTCTAGAAATATAAACAACCATACAACAGTCCTAAAAGTACCGGTATCTAAATGGAAGGCCAAACACGAAAGAAGGACATTACCTGTGTATCACGAATTCCAGGACCAGCAGCTAAGAGTACAACGAGATGAAAACCCTTCATTAAAAAATTGCGGTACCACTTTCTCTGGATATAGTGAAAAAACATAATGCAACCAAGATGGTCATACAAATGTGACAACAAATATCAAGAAAAAGGTATAAACAATGTCATATTGGCAAGACTTAACTGTAGCCAGAGCCTTCTCCTCTAGATGAGCCCGTGAACCAAATGCAGCAATAGGAATATCAGATATTCTAAAAGTTGAATCATTAGCTTTTGATTCTTGGCCAAGAAACTCCTTTTCAGCAACTGCTCGGATCTGGTAGGTGAAATATTATACAATGCATGTCAGCATTTAGCTCCAGAAACTACACCTCAAATATGACAATAAGAATTTTTCAAAACTGCAGATCATATTGGCAACATCATATTAACCTGATTTTCAAGCTTTTCCAAGTCAGTGACCTTAGTTGCTCCATCAGCATCCAGCATCAGAAGCAGTTCACCACGTGAATGCAGCATTCCCTGTAAAAGTTTTCCCAGAAGAAATCTTTAATCAAATGGAGATCATATCTAAAAGTTTATGGCTAAATTAGACTCACTTTTCTGATTGCTTCTCCCTTTCCATGATTTTTTCCAAGAAGAATAATCCTCACTTTGTCCACTGTGTATTTTCTTACGAAGTCAAATGCTACTCTTTTAGTCCCATCAGCACTTCCATCATCAATAATCACAACCTACTTAAAATTCAATGAATCCAAAAACAGGTACTGTAATGTATATTGTTATATTCTCAAGGCGATTAGCTAGAATCAAAAAGTATATCAAAGGAAGTGAAGTCTCAGATTTATCATTAAATCAAGCAAATGAAAGGAACTTGTAATACCTCATACGAAATGAAGGATCCTTAGAGACACGTTGTTGAAGATAACTACAAAGTAAAGACATATATGCCAATTATTTTTTGTTAGATGAAATAAATTCGATCAGAAGGAGAGAGATTACAAACCAAGCTGGAAAAAAAGAAGAAAATACACAAAAACCATGATACAAAAGTTTCCCAATCTCCATGCAAATCTAACCACAGACACCAAATTACAAAAGCAAACACAAAAAATCATCCAAGGACCAATGAGAGGCTGCATTGTTCTATCCACAGACACCAATGATAACATACATTGCAAACTTGCATGAAATTTTACCGACTTTACACCTGGCAAAACCTTTGAACTGGATCCAAAGAAATTGACACATATACCTCTTATGCTTCCAGGTACAAGTCTCAGCAACAACCACAATAATAAATACATTGCATACTTCAATGCAGCAGCACTCAACTAACTAGATAAGAAAAACATGGTCATTCAAATCTTACTATTCAATTTAATGCAAAGGAAAATCTATTCAAATTAGGCTGTGAATCCCTTTTTATGATGAATCTCTCCTAGAATAGGATGAATTATTATGAGATCTTTAGAATCTTGCGATTCCAATAATTCTTTAGGCGAATAAATTACTTTGTTTGTATTCTTATTCTAAAATCTTGCTTAATAAAAATTGAAGCCTACCATTATGTTTAAGCCCTAAACCTCCTATATTCTAATATAATCTTGACTATCATGTTACTTGCATATTTGTGACTTACCAAGTTTCATTAGAGTCCATATGAGTTTTGACTTTAGAGTTATAAGACATGACTCATCGGTGAGTTTTTGACTTCATTGAGTTTTGAATCTTCATGACAATGATTTATATGAACTTATGATATTCAAAGAAGTCCTTTTCTTGGCTTAGAGTTATGTTTTGTTGACTTTTATGTAACATTTTATAAAATAACATGAAAACATGCTATTTATATGGTAAATCACCAATCTTACCAATTCTCAATCTGATTCGATTCACAATTATAGAATATACTTTTCAATTCATGATTCAATAACCTTGAAGGCAACTACATGCCAGTAACTAGTACCATCAAGAAGGAGCATAAATATATAATTGCTCATTTCTTTGTTATTTATATTTTGCTGATCGCAATGTATTGGTTTTTATTCACTCTGCTATTGAGAGAGGGAATCAAATGTTAACAGGTTATGCGCAAGGTGGCAGACATAAGAACTGCCTTGCTAAATAGTAATTAATACACATAACAACACACATCTAGAAACCTCAAATAAAAACTATAGAAAGGAAACCGTATGTAATAGATCAATCAGAAATTATACCAATCAAACCCTAGTTCTTCAATTGATTAACAAGAAATAACAGAACTTGGCACATTTATATGGTTTGACATTTTGACTTACTTCATGGTTTCTTCGAGCGTTCCAGGAAGCCTATGCTCCTCATTGAATGCTGGAATTATTAAAGAAATATACTTCTCTGCTGGATCAACAATGCTTGGACAAGGAACCTTCAGAAGATAGAGATAGAATCAGCAGAAACCAATTTGGATATCTTGAAAACATCTTCATATATGTCATCTTCAGATCATTCATAACTTGACAAATGACCATATGATTTAAGGCCATGTATAAGGGTACACAATAATAAAATCTCTTACAAATTGGGAGAATCTTTTCTAGATGATAAAACACCCATAAATAGCAATTTCTCTAAGAGAAGCCAAATTACTGTAGTCTTTACTTAATGTACTAGACAATATATTTCAAATCATTCAAATAACAAGAAGACTGACAGAGTTTGATACATTTCACTCATAATGAAAAAGAAATGAAATATGTTCATATTTTTCAAAGGCAAGGTACAACAATAGTACTTTGTCCAGTCAATTATATGGATTAAGAATAAAAAAATATTGGTTGTAGGTGGCTATATAAATGAATTAGACCCTATGCTCTCTAAGGATATTGAAGAAATATTTAATATCGACCCAAAATAAGTAAATAAGGACATGAAGGAAGATAGGTTATCCAAATACATAGCAAGTAAAATAAAATTCTCAAACAAAACTTAAAAAGAGCACATTCATTCCATTCCATTATTTTATTATTTGTTAGCTACTTAGCTTCAAAACGGTTCCTCCCATTTTGTAAAATCTATGCATTCTTTCCCTGACTATCTCATGATGGAATAACCCTGGAACTCATTTGTTCCAAACAGAACTTCAATATCCACTTTCTACAATTTCTAAAGATACTGCTCTCGATATTTCCTTCAGATAATTTCTTATAGCAATTAAAATTCAAAAAGTATCATTCTTCATGACTTCTCACCATCAAAAGAGCAATTTCAGTAATAGTAAAAACATTGCTGTATATGAAAAAACAAGACCTAAAGTCATATAGTTCAAAGTTTCCTATCACTTGGTCATATTCCTAACAAGATCCTGCATGCATACAAAGGCTATCTAACTCAATGCAAAAGCGGATGCTTGCCTCTTTCAATGAATTTGGGTCCTCAAATATTGCTGGAGCTTCAACATGCCTTTAACACCCAAATAAGAACATAAGTACATACGTAAGTGTGTACATATTTGCATAAAAAGAATAAAAAAATAAAAATCTACATTCATGGGGGGAAATAAAAGAACATACTCATGGTTGTTTCTTCTTCTATACGCTTCAAATAAGGCAACAGAAACAAAGCCTAAGACTGCAATCAGAAAGAAGATGACAAGAATATCAATGACTGTCCATACTGATTCCATCCCTTTTGGATCTCTGTAGGATGCTGCTGCTGTTGCTAATTTGTTGCTCCTGGTATAGATAAAGAATGATACGAATAATCAGAAAAAATTTATAATTTGTAGACAAAAACATGGGGGGATAAGAAATTAAGAATCATGGAAGAAAATCAATTTAATATACATCATACATTATAAAAAATATTTGAAAAAAAAATTAAGCAAACACTAAACACAACTACTAAGTACAAGAATACACACATACATTACATATTACATTACACACACACAATCATCATCATCATTAAAAGGTTACCTCTCTTGAGCTGGCCGAAAACCAGAATGACCACCTGCTCTGTTGCCGGAAATCTAACTAAAGCCGATACCATTCAGCTAATTATGCACTTACTAAAATAATTGCAGCAAGATGCGTTATATTTTGTAGTTGAGATTTGATCATTATATAAACCAATCACTAGTCAAATAGTAATCATTAGAAATCCCTATGCTTACAAGCAATCACACAGTTTGAGTTGTCGTTATGAAACAAATGTAAGGGTTGCTATCTCCCATGTGCATTTTGTATACAAATATATTCACAACAATCTGCAATTTCCATAGCCCACAAATTGAAAAAGGAAAAGAGATGATTTCCTACGACTTATCGTACAAATACCCAAAAAAAGTTCCTAACTTCTAATATGATTTCGACCAATTGACAATTTGACAGTAAACTGGGGAAGATCAAATAAAAGGCTTTGGTCAGAGCAGAGTCAAAGTCCGCTATTTGCACAAATCCAGTGCAATAATCTCGAACCAGACGATAAAAAGTTTCTACCTTTTCAATTCACTGTAAGCATTTCTGAGTTTCAATCAAGATCTCCGTTCCCAATCTCACGCCTCTACTTCCCAAAGCTAGAAATCACAATGGCTCAGAGCTTCCGTTTTTCGGTTTTTTGTTTTTGTTTCGGATAATTGGTCAGAGCCTGTTTTAGCTCTTAATAAACCACTTCCCTTTCTTTTTTTTTTGAAAATTTTTTCCCTTACCAACTAAATTAAGTTTTCCGCCCTCAATTACTGCTTTTCCCAATTTTGTTTCTCAAACTGGACTTAATTATAATTTTGGTTTTAAAATTATAAAACTCGAGCAATTTGATTCCTCTAATTTAAACAACAAATATTTTATTTTTTTTAAGTTTGAATTTGGAACATTTAGTAAAGGAATCAAACTTCTCAAGACTACAATTAATGATTTTTTAAAAGAAATATATATCGATCTTCTTTATGTTTTAACTAAATTACACAAATTTTTTTATTGTTTTAAAACTTACAAAAACTTACTTTAAAATATAATATAATATTATACTTAAATTCAAATTTAAACATTTCTTTACTAAAATAATAAAAAATAATTATATATTCAAATCAAATAATATATAATAATTTAAGTAATTTGCTATAAAAAATCCATTTTGTTTAAGGTCAATGGTTAAAAACCTATAACACTTACATTAAAATTTAATTTTTTTTGTCAATCATATCTTAGTTATTTGAGTTTAATCAAAATATATTTCTTATCATAAAATATGAGAATATTTTATATTGATATTGACAGATATTTTTTGGTTTGAATCTAAAATCATCTCTTCTCATTGTTGTATTAAAAAAAGTTTAAATTCTAATTTAAATATAATATTATTTTATATTTTAATGAGTGTTTGAGTAAATTTTGAAACTAGAGAAGAAGTTCATGTAATTTGGCTAAAACTTAAAGGAGGTTAATATATTTTTCTCCTTCTTTTCGTTTTTAATTACACAATTTACATCTAAATGAAAAAAGCCTTTGGTTAAACATGGCAACTATTATGCTGTAAATTAGGGCAACTTTTAGGCTTTAATCTTTATTTTTAATTTTACTGCTACATAATTGTAAATAGATGTCAATGAATAGACAATGGCTAAAGTTAATATTAATATTTATTTTAATGTAGTAATATTTTTAAAATTATATAAAAATTTAAGATAATAGATAATCAATATAACTGCCATCTATTTGGATATGACAATATCTTTAAAATTAATAGAATAAAAAAACATTAAAATATATGGTATTTAATCATTATTAGAAAATGAAGAAACCTACGACATCAATTTTATACATAATTGACACCTAAAATATAACAAAAATCTAGTGAGAAAATATCAAACTTTGACATGTTAGTTAAGATTAATTTTGAATTTAACTAACATCTAAAATTATAATACTTATGAGGTTTAAGAAATTGTAAAAACTTAAAATGTCAATTTTGCATATAACTATCACTTAAAGGCATTTCAAGTAGTTCATCAGGGAAATATTAAAAGTTTGCATGTTAGTTTTGGACATTACCAATGTCTAATAATATGATCATTGCTAATTTATTTAGAAAAAGATGATATATAAGATGTGGATTCAAAAAATAATGGATATTTAAAGTTATTAGTGCAATGAGATTATTAAAAATATGAAGAAATTTTAAATGTCAGTTCTTAAACAAAATCAATGTGTTTTCTTCTTATTGAATTTTAAACATTAATCCTTAAATGTTAGTTCTCTTTCTTTCTCTCTCTCTCTCTCTCTCTCTTTTTTCATTTTCTCTTCTTCTTTTCATTTAATTAGACACCTAATTCAAAATTTTAAAAAGGTATAGGCACATATTTAGAAAATTCGTAAAAGCACAAAAACCTAATGCATATATGCTAAGTATCTACAAAAATTTCAAGTTGGCATATTTTAAGTTCATTCAGCAAACTATTTATCATATCATTTGAGATCGATAGTGGAACAATTATAGGGATCCAATTAAAAATAATAAAATCAAACTATAAATAACTAATTTAAAACTTTAAATTATTGGGAACCATTTAAAAAATGAGAAATTATAAGGGTCTAAAGTACAATTTTACCTTTAAGTAATATTAAATTCATATATTTATTTGAAAGCTGATAAAAATTTACCTAGAAAGCCTAAATTTTTTTATATTTTTTAGACTCAATATCCTTCAACATATTCTTATGAAAAGAAGTAAATATTTTTCATTTTTATAACTTGAGAATGTTTTATAAAAAAATTATTTTACCTACTCTTTTATTAGTGCCTTACCATCAATACTATTTTAACTTATCACAAACATATCATCATCATTGATCAATGATTATTATTTATATCCAATTACTGTTATTAGCCATTGTCCATTATTATTTTTAATTATTGATTATTATCTATTCCTATTAATTATTATTTATTATTATTAATTATTACTTATCACCATTAACTAATTAATTTTATAATGTTAATAACTTATTTTTAACGAAACCAATTTTTATAAATTAATAATATTTTTGAAGATATATAAATTAATTAAAAGATAATATTATATCATTTATAAAAAAAATTTAATTGAAGCAAATATAATAATATTATGTTTTTAAAATTTACATTTGTGAAAATATTTAAAATTTTGAAAATATTAATTCTCCGAACCCAACCTCACCTGCGTACCCTGGCCTGCCAAATGCGTGAATGTTTAAGGAGATCAAAATCCACCGTTGTGATGCTTGCTTTGGACGATAAGTTATTATAATGAATGAAGGTATATTATTTATAAAATAAGTCCTCCTAAAATGGGAACCATTAGCATTTTTTAGTACATTAGTGGGAAGTCCAGCATTTCCATAAGCCAAAGGTATAAAATTGAATTAAATAAAACATCAACGGCAAAATTGAAACCAGGAGCCAACCCAATGAACAAAAATGTAAATTCGGCGTTTTCGTTTCCATGCCATCCCAGCCGCCCTCTGCCTGAATCCAACTTGCGAAGTTAAATTCCCTGCAATCGGCCTCTTTGACACTGCAAAAGATGGCAGTGAGACAAAGGGCAGTAACGACTCTCCCAACCCTCATACGAAGTCTCCGCAAGGATTCCCTGAAACCCCATAACCATGCTTTGCCTTCTCTCAGACGAACATTCTCTCTGTATGACCAGATCAATCTCATCGATCAAGTTCCCGAAGACCAGCTTCGCTTTCAAGGGTGCCTTTCGAAATCTTCGTTTTCCTTTGCGACTTTTGGTTATTTTTCCTTGGTATCGTGGGGTTTGAAGATGTTTAATTATTTAAGATGTGAAGAAATTTAACTTTACAATTTTCTGTTACAACTGAGCTGCAGCCCATTATAGATTTTTCTTGTTTTATTCGTAAATTGAAACATGTAATCACTGCAGGAACCTAACATGGTGGTAAATTCGTATTTGTTATTTTAGGTATACTGATACTGGGTTTACTGTAAATCGGGTTGAATATGAAGGCAGCTTGCTCTGTGTTGGAAATTTGCTCTTGTCTTGGAAACCCAAGAAATTTTCAGAGGTGACTGCAGATAGGTATGTGAACTCTTCCTTGTTTTTTCTCTATACTTTCAGGGCTGAATTGATTATATACAATTGGTGTGAAAAGAAAGGCCCGCCCTTCAAGTATACGTTCTTTTTCTTATTTTCCTGTTTTCAATTAAGCACGGAGTAATTTCCAAGTTCCAAACGAAATTATAGAAAACTAAGGGAGGGCATATCATAACCCTATGTTAGGGATGCTTTTCAATTTTGTAACCTTTAAGGTGGGGTTTGGTTCGGCGGAATGGAATCATACTTTTGTGATTCCCTCACCTGTTGTTTGGTTTATCTGTCAGGAAATATAATCATAATAATAAAATTTGAAAAATTATAATAAATATTTAAAAATCATAATAAATTTATCAAAAAAATAGTTGTATAACTTATAATTTATAATAAAATTTTAAATTTTATTTTGTACATGCTTTTATTTTCTCACTCTAATTCCTCCACTATATATATATATATATATATATATATATGAAAAAAAAATTAGTAGGAGACCCCAGGCCCAACATTATGTAAAACAACATTGTTATATTATTTGCAACTTTGCACGCAAAGATATCAAACTGGTGAATTCAACGGCCTATTTCAAGCTCCAGCATAGTGTCTTCTGGCTATTTATTTCCAAAGTACAATACAAATTACAAATATTGAAAGAAGTTGCTAGGCAAATATCAGGAAAGTAAACATGTTAGTTGACGTAGACGTAGGTGGAAACTCTCAAATAAAGTGCAAAATGCAATTTTCCTCCACTCTGGTTGCTTATGATGTTTTTCCTGTCTGCTTCATGTGCAACCCATGTGTATATGTTGTCCACTAGGAAACATGAGAAGCTGTTGGACAGAATTCAAGTCCTTGCCATTTTTATGTAGAGCAATGATAAGTTGTTGTCTTTCACTCTTTATCTCTGCGAAATTGGGACTGATTCTGGGGTATCTCTCTTGCCTCTCTTTCAGCTTGTTTTCCATTTACTTGTTCCTTTCCTTTAGCACTGCCATTTCATTTAATAATTCATTTGAGTTGCAGATAGTCACTTCATCTGTTGAGCAATTTTCTGATTCCCTGCAATAGTGAAGTCAAGATAGAATTAACATCAATATGCAAAATTGCAAATCCAGCTCTGACATCTCTCCTTAGATGAACAATGTTCTGCAAATGAGTATGCAATATTGTTATATCACAAAGCAATGCTATAACTGATGAAATAAATCTAGACAGAATCTTTAGCTCTCATTGTAATTGAGACATCATTTCCTTCTTATTTTCTTTCTCAGTTTGTTCTTTATTCAAGCTATGTTTTAATTCATTGTGCTGGGTCATAAAAATTTGTACTTCTGACAGTAGAGAACTGAGTATAGTCTCTTCAACATAGTTTATTTGGATTTAGACAACTTATAGTCTTCAGCCATCAGCTATGTTTGGATTTGTACTTTTGACAGTAGGGCACTGAGTACAGTCTTATCCTCTAGTTCTTGTGCCATCTGTTCAATTCTTTTTTCTTTCAAATCTAATTGATTCAAGAGCTCTTGTAGTTTTGATTCATTCTAATCAGTAACAAGCTTGACCTCCTAATTGCATTTCTGTAGCATTTACCCATTAATAATCCATTAATAGCCAACAGTCAAAGCAATACACAATATTAATATTATAATTACTCATCATCTTTTGATACCAAATCAATCTAACATCTCAGAAAATGCTAGTTATATACACAGAAATATAATCCTATCATGTGGGTTGAATATCAGATTCCCCCCCCCCCCATAAAGAACACATAATCGAGCCTGATCATCCTCTATCTTTTATAGACGACCTTTTCAAATTATAGTCAGGGTGACTAGATGAGCTTTCTTCTGGCAAAGAGACATCAGTAATAACAATAGCATCACAAGGATGTCATTGCTCATCCTCTATACATAATAATCAGATCAAAAAAATAAGAAAAAGGAAGACTGAAAAGGAGTTTAATGGCTTTTGCTTCAACTTGTAAGAGGGCAAGAGCATTTTTTCTGCAATGGCTATTCAATTTTGCCCCTAATATATTAGCAGAGTTGGTCAAGAAATACTGAAGTCCCAAAGCTTTCTTTAAGCTTTTAGGCATTTCCCATGTCAAAAATGAGTTGTCATCTATATCCATATAGACCGAAGGAAATACATAACCATAAAAAAATCACTGAGAATCGAAAATTGAAGCAGAAGTTACCTTTGCAAAGGAGAAGAGAGTGCATGGAAGCCTTCACGTGCATGAAAGAGATGGAAGCAGCAGAGGGTGATTTGAAGGGTTTCTTATGTTCAGGGATTTTGAATCCTTAGGGGGAGAAAGGGTTTCAAATGGCTGGAATTAGATAACCATAAGTAAGGGTAACAAATTTCACTTTGTATGAACCAAACAATTACCATGGGAATCAATTATCTCATTCCATTTCCAGCTTAGTAAAACCCCCTAACTAAATGCCACCTAATTCAGTTTTAGTCTTCCACTTTAGATTTTATTCGTTTCTTACTCATATTCATAGTAGAATATCTATTAACACCAACAAGCTTTCATACATGTTTGATCAAACTAATTAAGAACATTAACAGAGTTTTACATGGCTTGGCCACTGCAGGGACACAACTTCACTATTTGCTACTAATTTTCTTATTTCATTTTGATTTTCCTTTTAGAAATTTTGTCTCAGTTTTTTTATTCTCTTGTTTACTTGTTCACTTTCTCTGTTATGTTTTTACTTTGTGTATATTTTCATCATGTGTATATGTGTGTGATATGCCATGTCATAGCCACATCGTATTTTGTATTTTTGGACTCTGCTGTGTCAATGTCTGTGTTGTGTTCCATATCTGTGTCATTGTCAATGTCCATGCTTCCTGGTAGAATAATAAACACAGTATACTATGTAGCATAAATCCTGATGTCCAGATTGTACTGAAAGAAAAAGAATTGAGAAATCATCATTGAATCCTGTAAAAGTACAAATTAGATTTATAGGAACTATCAACTACGTAACTTACATCATTTTGCAATTGTGGCTCGCATCACATGTAGAATTTGTTTTGTTATTTGACCTGCCATTTGCTTTAATCATTAACTTCATGTTAGACTGCTGTGTGGGGAATATTCATAATGCACCAGAGATGAAAATTTTCATTTATTTTAGATTTGTCAAGCCTAAACACAGATATATGACCAATGTGGGGTGTGAATTAGTGATGCCAACGGATTATCTGTTTACTCCCTCCCTTCCTCTTTTCTCTGAAAGGAGTACAGCGTGGAGAATGAATTTGGGATCATGTACCAGTTATATGTGTGACAAAGAAAATGAAAAAATTCTACTGAATAATTATAAGAATTATGATTCCATATCTGTTTGCACAAGGGAATAAGTTATGTCTCTCTAGCTTCTGTGTCTTATTTGATGTTGTTTCTTTTAGTAGTAGATATGATCACAAGAGAAAGAAGTTATAAAAGAGAACGATATGTTATCACGTTATTGTTTGGTACTTGTATCTTATAATGTTTTGTTTTTTACTCAATGCAGCTTGTCAGTTTTTCAAATTGTTCGTCCTATTCCAGGTTAGCATTTGAATTTACCACTCACCATTTATTCTGTTGCAAAACCCTTTTTATCATGTCATATTTCCAATTCTTCTATATATGCTTTTTGGTAGATCACAAATTGGTGTCAAATGATCCATGTAGCTGGTCCCATCTAATAGAATAAGGCTCGGTGGTTGTTATATTTCTGATTTTCCTACTTGTCAGAGTTACTTACTGCGGATGAAAGTTCTCACAAATATATTGAGTTCGGGACCTTAATACTGATGAGTAATGATAGTCACACATGCACACACGCGCCACTTCTTCCATTTACATAATTTTAACAAAATTACTTGTCTTGTTCAGAAATGTTACTATCACAAGTTACTTATCATTTGTTAGGAAAGTTACTATCAAGTTATCATTAGACTTTAAGAAAGTTACTACTCACTGGAATGTGGTGTGTATCTGAGCATGTGACTATCATTACTTTGATACTTATACATTACTGTATTACTATCTCCCTTCTCCTATCAGCTTGTTTTGTTTTGATTGACTTTTAAAGAGGTACATGTCAGAGATTTTAATCCTTGGCTGTGGAAGGAACATTCAGCATGTGGATCCTGATCTCAGACGCTTTATTCGGTCTATGGGCATTAAGTTAGAATCTATTGACTCTGTATGTACCATTACTTCTATTTAGATTACTCTTGGCTTAATCCTAAGCTCTTATAATTATGTCTGGCAAAGTTTGTCTGACCATAGTAACTGAAGGGTCCTTAGTGATCAGTGTGTTTTAAATTTTATAAGAAAACAGAAAATTAACGGTCATTATGCCTATATATGCAAATTGCAAGGGTTAACTGAATGTTCTAAATTGGTTCCTAAAAATAGAATGCTTAATTGGGGATCTAAGACATAAGAAGCAGGGTGATAAGAAGAGTTGTGATTGCATAGTATGTTTACCTCAGCTTTTTATAAATATCTTCTGTGTTCCATGAATGTTATTTATGTCTCATAATTGCTCTACAGTCTCAGTTTCCTTCTGGTCCTCTTGGTTATTTATCTCCTGTATCAGAGGAGAAAAGATTTTCTAAGTCAATGTGCTTATATTTCAACGCTTACCATTGGATGAATTTTAAACATGAATATAGGATGGTTCATTCTTTTGGCATTTCGTATGGCTATTGAAGTTGAAGATTGGAAATTTTGGGCTGAGCTTGGGTGTTAGGGTCTAAATTCTAGAATTTAGACTTTCAGTGAATTTTAGTTTGTCTGGACTCTGACTTTTGGTATCAGTGGTTGATGGGTGCTATAGATTGCCAGATGACTCATAATATATGCCGAGAACGTTCAGTTACTTGTGTGGTGACTAACTGAATAATGGGATATTAAATGGAAACATATTCTCAAGGCTAGCTCTAAACTTAGTATAAATCCAGCAAAAAATAGTCATAAGCACATTTTGTACTTGTACAATGTAACTGGAAACACAGTGATGTCAAAATGAGAAATCCGAGATATTAGGATTTGTAATGACTAATGAGGAGTACTCTTGTGGATTAATTCCATCCATGTGAGTTAATTATCAATATATAATGGATTGTGATGAATGCAGTTACTTTTAGGCTCCTCCATTTGTTTTTCAGAAGATATTTTCATAAGAAAATTTTATTTCCTTATATATAAATGAAATAACATCATTTGTTGCTATACCTTATAATTAAAAAGAATGATCCCTAGAGTGATGGTAGAGGACAAAGACAAATTCCAACAACTTTTTTAGAAAAGAGGAATTTGTCTTTTACCAAGCTTAAATATATCATTTTTCACCATTTTAATAGTTTATAATTATATTCCTACGGTATGTTCTGTTAAAACAAATGAAGTCTTACATACTGTAACTATTTTCATGATTAGTTTTGTTAAATTTTCAGAGAAATGCTGCATCAACTTACAACATACTGAATGAGGAAGGCCGTATTGTGGCCGCTGCACTTCTCCCATATGGAGTGTCTACATGAAGCTTGTACCTGGTGAAAATAATTGTCGTCCAATCTGCGCCTAGCCTGCTTGAAGATTTAACAAACGCAGATACTTGGGAAACGCTTCAACATTTTCCCATGTAGAAGGTTTTGGCAATTCAAAATTATCCGTGGATCATATACCTTGCAAGTTAATAATGGTGTAACTTTTTCAGGTAAGGGCAAACTTAACAGATAATAATGTATTATTACAAAAATCCAGAGGCTTGTGTTCAGAAAAGTTATTTTGCTTGTAATCTTATTAATTCGTGTCTCCGGTGTTGACAGAAATCTCATTTGCAGAAACATAAATCAATTTTCATAAGTAATCATATCCTTGCTTAACATTAGGGAACGGCGTCTAAGTGTAGGCCGGTCTGGATATTTTTGTTAATTTGTGAATCCAAAATCAGCCCCTTTTTATTTTCAATTTACGTTCATTTTTAATATTTCAAGTATAGTTTTTCACATGCCTGGTTTATAATCATTAACATGGATGCGTTGGGTGTTATTCATAGTGGGTTTTGGGTTGGGATTTTGATGCTCAATTATATGAATGAGATGATGAGTCTAGCCTGTCTAGTTTTTAAAAAAAAATGGCGTGAGGCAACTTGATTAAAAAAAATTTTGGCGGTGACTTTATTAAAATTATATATGACACGTCTTGTTTCAAAAATTTGATTATTTTTATTTTATTATTTCAAGCTGAAAATGAATTTTTATATAAAAATATATTTAAATAGATAACAAAATGGTTAAAATATAAAATATTTTAAAATAATAAAATATAATTATTTTTATAATATATAACTATATTACTGAAAATTAATTTACATAATCGGATTGAGTTGATTCAACTCGGATTTATAAAATCCTGAATCTTGATCCAAGCATAATTTAAATATTAATCGGATTGTTATAAAAATCAAATTAGTATTAGAGGCACGAGGGAGAAAAAAAAGGAGCCCAAGCCTTTTATTTACCTTGCTCATAAAACCCTAAACGCCAATGAAAGGATAATAGAGAGAAGCTTGAGTTAACGATTTTTTTTTAAACTTTGTACAAGAAATGTCCTAGTTTTATTCCTATTTCATTTTTTTTTTAATGAGCCTATGGGTCAATAAATAATAAGTTGGGTCATTTTTTTTTCCCAATTCACAGATTTGAAGACTTTTTTTCTTAATTCAAATTTATCCTAAACTCAGTTGTTGAAACATATTATAAAAAGAATATTTTAGAAGTGAAAAAATATAACATTTTTAAAGCAAAATTTAGAAAAAGGATAATGTTAAGTCATTCTATTTCTTGCACGCAGTAGTGTGGAGTTATATATTAATTTACTCCCAATTGTGTCCAACGAGTTATATATTAATTTAATAATTAATAATTTGTTTGCCCTCCTTCCTGTAACTGCATTTTAACATCTCCTGCTATATCTGTCGACTTGAATTTTAGTTTAAAATGTCAGCATGTTATTCGAACATATGTTCATTCAATGAAAAATGTACTTAATATTTATCTACCAAAAAAAGTGCTCTATATTAAACTAATAATAATAACAAATTAACATGTAGAGTTTGGAGTTTGAAGTTTGAAATTTCAAATTCAGTTACCCTTGTTTGGACGAGATAAAAAGAATTTTTTTTTATTTTTAAATGGTGTCTAAGTTTAAGTAAAAATGATTTTAATTCATTTCAATTTGTTTATAATTTGTATTTTAATTATATTTATATCTTTATGAAATTTATCAAATTTAATAAAAATTTTATTGGAATTCATTTCATTTAAGTTAAAACATATTATTTAAAAAACTTTTGTTCTATCTCATTCTTATTTTATATTTAAATTCTTTTGTTAATAATTTTAAGAGATTAAATAATATTTGGGTATGAAAGAACTCACGAGGATAATGGTAATGATTAAAGATATTGAAAATTATGTTTGTTAATAATTTTAAGAGATTGAACAATATGCGAGTACAAAGGAACTCTATAATTAAAAATGATATAGGATATTGAAAATTATGTTGAAGACGGATATTGTAATTAAAAAAACTTATTTTGATATAGGTACGTAGGTGTGAAAACAAATAAACTATTTCCTTATAAAAATGGATGTTGAGATCTTAATGTCATATTTGACAAATATTAATATTTTTGGGCTAAAATAATAATTATATGATAACTGCTTAACTATATTATAATTTCCTTCCAATTATTCTTCTCAGAGAATTTTCTGTATAAAATATATACTATGTTTTCATTGTTTAAATTATTGGCTGCGTTTGGCCGTTGGCGTTTTGCGGTCAAACAGCTGTTTGACCGCAAAACGCTGGCGCAAAATGCTGACGTTGCCAGCGTTTTAAAACAGCGGATTGACGAGTCAATCCGCTGTTTTCGCGTCAAACAGCTAAACGCGCCGGATGAAAAGCTGTTTAACAAATGCGGGCATTATTTTTTTATTACATATTACTAATTTGCTGGAATTTTTTTTGAAAGCTTCATTCTGCTCCGCTTCTTTTTGTCTCGAGGAAAGAGAAGATATCTTTCACTGATGCCCACCGCAAGGGACCACTCTAATTTCCTGAAGAGAGAAGAAGTTTTTCGTTTTCGCCCCCCACTGGAAAACCACTCCAATTTGTCTCGAATTTTTCCAGAAATTTCATGTGGGAAAAAGGAAAAACTCACGGGGAATCGAAATTGCATCTTTTACGAAAGTCACGTTGTGCCAAACTACTGGCACCATCAATTTCAGCCATTCGGTTTTCTTCCTTTCCTTGAAAAAGAAAGCTGAAGCTTCCTAGAAAATGAAAAGAATGGTGAAAAATGATTTTCATATTTTCTGAGAACGCAAACAGATTTTCCCATTTTTTTTAACAGGAATCAATGCATGTTTGCAACAGCGGCTAGCAAAAAATTCTGAAGAATGAAGACATTGAGTTTTTCAGAGAAAACTAAATTTATGGTATTATCAAAATGGGTTAATTCAATTATAGCGGACTAATTCAATTGGTAAAAATTATATATCGGGTTAGTTCCAGATTATTTACTTTTTCATTAAATCAAATTCAAATCGAAATCGGATTGCTACAGTCCAAATCCCAGTGTCAATTCTAATTTCAATTCTAGGTTGACATTTATTAAGTAAATTTAGGTGAATTTTTATAACTCGTTATATTTTATTATTATTATTTATTTATTTATTATTAATTTATATCATTAATTAATTAAAATATATTATTATTTACTAAATATAATAATATTATTATCATATATATTATATATGAATATAAATATATATTATTAAAATCTAATAAATGTGTGAATTTGCATTTAATAATATATATATTTAATAAAATAATTTAAATTTTATATTAATAAAGAATTTTATATTATATATTTATTTTATTTAATAAAATAAATTTATAATATTAAACATTTATTGATTAAGTTTAAAGTATTATATATAAAATAAATATATTTAATAATGTATATATTATCAAATATATATAAATAAATATTCATGCAAATAATATATTAATAAAAATAATTATAATAATTTATCTATAATAATAAAAAATAAATAATAATGTATTATATTATATATATAATATATTTAAAATTAGTGTGAAAATTATTTATTTAAAATTTTTATATAATTCAAAATTTTAATGTTAAATTACTAATTTAAATTTTAATATAATTATTTATTTTGATAAAATTATATAATATATTGATAATATTAAATATATAAATTTATTAATTTTAATATTAAAAATTATTTTATATTGCTCATGTATATAATTTTAATATTATATATATTAAAGTATAATTTTAATATACCAAAACTATTAGTTTAATATCTATATAAAAATTAAACATATAATAATAAATTAATTATTTATGACTTATTATTATTATCAGGTTAATGGACTAACCCAATAACCCGACAGGTTAATACTTACCAATCTCAATCATTTATCAAGGTGGGCTAACAAATCTCAATCCTTTTTTAAGTCGGATCAATGTTATCGTTTTCCTTTTGTTAAGTCGGACCAATATTATCATTTTTCGTATCAGTTTCAGTCTCAATTTTAATCTCAATCTCAAGTCAAGTAAAATTATATTAATCTCAAATCAACCTGTTAAACCCAATGTATATTGACACTACGGGTTGAAGTTTTTTATGTTATTTAGAAATTTCTTGCTGAGGTCAAGATTTCTTGGTAGGATGAAGAGGATCGCGACAATAGCAATGAAGGGAATTCCCTGGGAATTTCTTCATCAGTTTTTCGATCTCGCAGGCGTAGCTTGACATGACGACTATGAGAGTTTTGGATGAAATCAGAGACAATAAAAGTACTTTGCTCATTAGGAATCTTTGTGTGATAGGAATCTTGGATCGGTATTTGGAAATTTTGGAATCTCCAATATTGCGGATGGAAAAAATGGATCAAATTTTGAATAGTTTGAATCCATTGATTTAATTTGTATCCATTGTCCATTTTAGAAATCCGTCAATCAATTCATATTATTCATGAAAAAAAAATTAAATTTTAAGTAATTTAAATTCGTCGAAGTCTACAGTCTGGCCTGCCAACTTGAATTCGTTTGACAGCACTAGTGAGGTATTCCCACATGATGCTGATAGCATATTTATATGACGAATTATGTGGTATGCATATCATGTGGAGGCAAGCTATGGGTCTTAGAGCTATATACTCTGCAGCATCTTGAAGATACTCAAAATTTTGCTTACAGGCCGGTAATACTTCAGGTTTGTAGGATTTGAAATAACCTGTAATTTTTTTTTTTTGGGCATTTGTTCTAATCTCAACCTCAAGCTCCATCAATAGACCTGTGTGTTTTAATTAGAAAAGTGGTTAAATGTTAACTTTTTTATTTTTTTCCCTATTCAGAAGTATGGATGTCAATGTGAAATAGTTTGATCCTCTCATGAGAATCTTGTATTACAGTGTCAGTTTTACCACATTGTCGACTCTTATATTAGGAAACATTATAAAATGTTATGTTATGATTTAGAGAAAGAACAAGTAGCAAAAACTCATGAACATTTCTTCTTTTATTGATTTTTTTTTCAAATTAATACAAATTCTCAAAAGGTGAGGAGTGCCAATTTGAGGCTATCCTAATGACGAGGCCCTCAGGATTGATTAATTTTGATTAGCAACCAGTAGCTGCTGCTGGCATTGGCTAGAAGTTTAAGTGCCCAAAGAATTTTTCTGTTTTCGAATTTTAATTATTATTCTAGCCATCATGGAATACCAGATATGCTATTCTCAAATGGTGGAAAAGAGTTTTAAGTTGCTTATGTTTAACAAGTTTGAAGTGGAAATCAAAGCAGTGATGTCTGAATGCTATACGTGTTCGTGTAAGTCAGAGTATATACCTATAAACTAGAATATAACTCATAAGATGCACAAATCACAATTTTTTGTAATTCCAAACTAAATTTAATTAGTTTAACAATCGTACACATAATTTTGTAGTAAAAAGGTTCCCCTTTTCTTAATTGAAAAAATATTTTAGCTAATTAAAGATATTTTTAAGAGATATCTTATATGTACCAAGACTTGGTTCCAAAATTTTGTTTCCAATTAAATTTAAGATATTGAAAAAGAGGAGAAATCAATGTTAAGATATTTATATAATTTGGCTATTTAATAATAAGAAAAAAAATAATTGGAATATGAATTACGTGCACTTTTTCATATCATTTAGAATTATTTTAATTTTTAATTTTTTCTCATCAATATTTTATAATTTTGTATTAATTATGATCCATGTGTTCCAAAATGTTTTTAATAATATATCAAAATTTTAATATTATTTTTTGATTTATTTCAACTTGTTAAAATTGAGTGCAAAATTAAGCAAAAATTGATTTAATCTATTCAAAAATATCTATGTAATTGAACATGCTTGACAACTATCCTTTTTCAAATGAAACTAATATAAAGAATATTATTTATTTTTTAACGATAATAAATTTAGATTTGATATGACTTGATAACTTAAATAAATAATTCATTTTTTGGAAAAATAATTTGAAAGAGAACCAAATTCTTAGCAAGATTAAATTTTTCTTCTTCCTTTTTTTTTTAAAAAAAAAACGGTGAACAAGTTAGTATTATTCTAATTCTAGATAAGTATAAAAAAATGTATATACCAAAGAAGGACACAAAAATTAATAATTATCTCTTCAAAAATAAAATTAACATGATCTAAAAGGACCTATATATATATGATTACATTCTAGTACAAAAAAACTGACCCATTTTTTCTTAATCTATGAACAAAATAGTGCTTCTATTTTAGATAACTAGATTGGTTTACTCAAATTAAAATAAAATGGACTAAAATTAGTAGATACAAAAGATAATGTAACTATATCATATCAAAAAAGATAAATAATAATTTTAATATTAGTAAATGAATAAGGGTGCTTAATGAGCCAAGTTAGGCAAAGCGAACTGAGCTGAACTCATTTAGGCCTAGTCCACAAAAGTTTGCATAAATACAAGTTTATTTTACCTAATTCGATCTGCATAAAAGCTTACAAAGTTCACAAACTTTGCTTTATAAATTAGTTTGACCTGTGAGTTAGCTCGTGGCTAGTGCAAATCTAGTCCACATAAGTTGAGCTTGTTTAAGTCTACATTTTTATATGCCTTTTTTTAGTAAGCTCAATTCATGAAAAGCACGTAGACCAATCTGTAGAACTTGCAGGTCAAAAGTTCGTTAAACACCACTACAAATGAAAGAGAATATTTATAGAGGTTATATTATCCACTACAAAAAATAAGGCTTTTATGATGAAATTTTAGGACACAAAACTTTCCATTTCAATTTAGGATAGAATTATGATGAAAATTTTGTACTATTGTTTACTAAATTTTTTTTGAAATTTGTGATGGAATTAGGATGGAATTTTTGTCGCAATGTTTGTCCATACCTAATTCTAGATAAAAATTAAAATTTTGTAAAATTTTTATTTTATTGTTGTGCTCATTTATGATAAAATTGAGACCCATCCTAGTTCCATCCCAAAATTAAAAAAAAACTATTTGTTTTGTTTTTTTTTTTGTTTTTGCATTGGAATTTAAAATTTTTTATTTTTTGATATTAATTTCATTTATTTAAAAATTAAAAATATATAAGACATTTCTAAATTTTATTTTTATATTTTTTAGAAATTATGTGGAATTTTGGACAACATATTTTTCAAATAAAAAGAATTATATTATTAACTTTTATTTATTTATTAATTTTAATTCTTTATTTTTTGAAATTATTAGAGGATTTAAAAAATAAAAAATTAATTTCATTAGTTCCAAAAATTAAAAAGTGTATTATAAATTATGACTTTTAATTTTTCATGAAATTGTGTAAGATTTTGAAAAATTATAAAATTGAGAGATTTTAAAAAATATTTTTCTTAAAAATAATTTCATTAATTAAAAAATAAAAAATTTATTATTTCTATTATTTTCCATTTATTTTATTTTTATTGATTTGTGACAAAATTTAGAAAATAGCTTTTTAAAAATTAATTTCCTTAATTCAAAATATTAAAAAATTATTTTTGATTCAATTTCTATATTTATTAATTTAAATTTAAATTTTTATGAAATTATGTGGGAATTTTGAAAAAATAAAAAAATTTTATAGAAAAACAAAAATGGGTTGCAAAATATCTAATAAAATAATATGTTTTTCTATTGTGGTGGATTGTCTGTTTTAGGTCTATTGTAAAATCATTTCTAGGAGTCTCCCATTAGGTTTGTCTTCCTCATTTCTTTGTGCCATAGATAATGAGAGCTAGAGCACTAACAAACTAATGTCACCAAACCTAAAATCACTACCATCTTGTCATTGATTAAGATACCTTCCTATCATTGTTTGAGAACTTTTTTTTTTTTTCTGAAAGCCTTCTCTATGCTCTATGACTAATATTTCAAGTGCATTTTGTGAAAAGCAAGATGGCGTGAAGGGTTTCTCTTATTGGAAGGTAAGCAGATTTGTATATATTCTGTTAGTATTTACATTATGGTTGGTATGTGGTTTTACTTTTACAATTTGCACACTATATTATTGTGTAATTCAAGCAACTTGTTAGATTTGGATTAGGTTCTTTGATTCTTTCTTATCATTTTCTTAATAAATGGACATAGGTTTCAACCAAGTTGAAATTTTTAATCAAAAAATGTTATCTTTTTGGTTTTCTCTTAGATTAAGAGGTAGATGGTTGAAGTTTTCTCATAATGTGGTTCAATTTCATGTTAATTTAGTTTAATTCTTGATATTTTATAATGTACCTATCTAGCTAAAATCTTCTTATAGTGTGGTTAAATTTCTTGTCAATTTTATTTGATTGTTGATATTTTCTAATATACGTATCTGTTTAATCATAAAAATTCTCTCAAATTTTAGCTTTTGTTAGTTGATTTTCTCTAATATACTTTGTTAACAAATTTAAAAGATTATCTTTCTTTTTTTCCTTAATTTTTCCATTCTGTATTTTTTATATATTGTTTGCTAATTCCTTATTCTCCATTTTACTTGAGAGTGTTTAGTGATGCTACTACTATCAGACACCATTATACTAATTAGTAGAAATTGGTGTTACAGCTTCTAAGCATTTTCATTTTTTTTTATCCCTATTGTTTTACTTTAATTTTCTTAACATATGGTAATGCTACTATTACACTTTTAATTTCTTCAAGTTTTCATGTCTTTGTATCTTGGCTTCATAATATAATCTATTTTTTTAGTGCAATATGATACTATAATTCATTTTACTACTATATTGGCATACCTTTAATTCGGTTTACTTCTCATATCATTTTCACTTTTTGTAAAAAGAAAGAAGAGAAAGATACCTACCTTAGCAATAGGTTGAAGGAGTTAAAAATTCAATGTAAACTATAAAATGATGTTTCTTCTTTTCTTGAGCATTGATTTTTCCCCAGTTTTACATTCATAAAGTGGAATTCATTGATCACTTCTATATTAAAAAGAAGATTGAGTAGTTCACTAGGGGCTATCTAGGAATATATATGAAAACATAATTTTTATTTTCAATAGTTTTGTTTTTGGTAGTAAATTGGAGTGAAACTATGAGTTATCTATAACTTATAGATATCTTCTTTATTTGAAATGAAGTTATTATTTTTAAAGATTTATGATTCATTTTTGTGATGATGAAATGCCAAGGTAATAAAAACTATGCTAAATTATATCTTACAAGTCAATTCATTACTAGAAAGTAGTGGTATAGAATGGAGAACTAAGAAACCTTTATTTATCTTATTCCTTATTTAGAATTATAAAAAATATTAAATTTATTTTAAAATTAAATTCATATGTAAAATTTTTTAAAATTCAATTTATTAATATATTGGCATACCTCTAATTCTATTTATGTTTCATGTTTTAAAGGTATTCAAAGGAAACAAAAAAATAAAGGCTTAATATCACTTAAATTAGACGTTTCATACACCAGATCATGTACTTCATAACTATAATTTATGGATCATTAAGATATAGTGATTGTAACTATTCTCTCACATGTATATTCTAAGCAAGCATTATGCTTATAGAATAATTGTATTGCATTAATATCGTTAACACTCTTCACTACAAGAAATTTAACATTTAGCTAAGGACAAATTCCATGCTAAAATGGAAAAATCCCTTGCTTAACCATAAATAGCAAGGAAAATTTTGCATGGCTAAATCATTGCAAAAAGCTTCCTTGCTAAATTTAGTAATGAGAATTCTTATTTTCTCACCAAATTATCAAGAGACTTACTCTTTCACTAAACATATACAATCTATCACTAAAATAAAAAGAGAAGAATTGAAATTGCATATTTTGGATGAAAAACTAATCTTTTGCTAAAATTCACTGGAGAAAAATTTATAGCTAATCCCTTGCAAATTTTTGCATATTAGTGACTTAGAAGAATGAAGAGAACTTTCACTAATTTTTAGCAAAGGATGATTTCCTAGCTAATCCTTAGCAAAATAAATTTAGAAAGGGATTATTCCCCAACTAATACTTAGCAAAATTTTTTACACATTTCCTAATTTTGACTTCTTTTTCTAACTGCCTATATTTTTCAAATGTTTCCCAGTTTTAATAGCAAAACCATCAAATGATATTCAAGGCTAAAAATTGAAATTAACTAGAAGGAACAAAGATACTTAAGGCTAAAAGTCTTCATTCAACCACAATATAGACAAATTCAAATTAGTGTAACAATCTTTACAAGATGTTAACAAAAAATTCTATTTTTTTAACTAAACTTATACAAAAGGTTTCATCAATTAACTTAACAAAAAGTTAACATAAAATAGTGATATGCTAACATGCATTCGAAGGTGACTTATCAAGGCCATTAGGAGGTGATTGTGCTATTGCTATTTATGCATTTAAGTTACTTAAAAATTGGGTGCCAAGATTTATTAAGATATCTAAAACATCATATAATTTAGATTAAAGCTAAAGCATCTACTAGTTAGCTTCTCATTGACATTTAGCAACTTCACAATCACGCTTATCTAAAAGTTTAACTAATGCTTTCTTGAAATATGGAAAGGCAATAATATTAACAAAAATTAGTTGCAATTATGGTGCTTATGGTGGAACAAATGATGCATTTTTTGCTACAGCTATTACCACACGCTCTAACCTAAGACCATACACTCAACCTTTTTTACATCCACCAATAGTCTTGTGAAACAAAGCAGCATCATTAGTTAAAGAAACTTATGGTGGGCTATGTTCATTATCATGTTGGCCATCAACATTATATTCTTCACATTAGATGGCTCATCAAATTTCTCTCTAATAAGGCCTTTAAACTTTTTTGCACATGTATATACAAAAAATCTTATATGTGTTCCTAAATTCCAAGAAAACTCAATTAAATAAATTAAGATATACATGGAATGCTCCCTTTAAACTAAAGTTATGGCCTGGTATTAACTTATCAATTGTTATTGTTGATACAAGTTCGAACATGGAATGTTCCCTTTAAACATGTTCATATAATTAGGTTTGAGAAAACTTAGAAGTCTAACCCTATTGATTTTGTTCTATATGGAGAAGCTAGAAACTACTATTTGTCATATCAATATGGCCAATTTCCTATTCATTAATCATGTAGTTACTATTTCTAATGTAAATTTCTATTAGCACTTAAGAATTCTTGCATACCAAAGAGGTAAATTTTTTAACTTAATCAAATTATTTCTAATTTTTTACATATAAATTTTCAATTTCCATCTTTGTTGTGAGTCTTCTTACATAATTCTAATGATTTCAGCATAATCCTGGTAATCTCCATCTATGATATACATATTTTGGGTTATGACAACACCATTAAGTTAAATTCAAATATGGCACGAAAGAAATATACACATAATGATAATGTTCTACTTAAATGCTTTCATTTATGCTCAAAAATAAAAATTGACCCTTTTATATACAATGATAGTTCAAGTCCACCTTAATTTAATTTTTTTTATCTCAATTTTGCCCAAAATATTTCTTAAATGTTGGATCATTCTCCCACTTTTGAAGCATTTCTTTCCATTGAGACTTACCAATCTATTTTGGAGCTTTCCTTGATTTCTTATGGTGTCACTTTACTTTGTAAAGAAAATCATACAATTGCTCTTTGAATTTTGCATTTCAAATAATAACTTTATTACAATCATCCAATTTATAGAATTTTTGCAACATTTAAAGTAACATTGTTAATAGCATGTTGACATAATGTAAACATTGGAAAAATATTAAAGCTTCTATTTAAATCTTAAATCATGCAAACCATGGCTTCTTTTAATTTTCTGGTATATCTACCCACTCAATCCATGATTCATGGTAGAAGGGTTTCATTATCTTTATAGCTATACAAATAGCTTCATGCTGGGTAAACCTAAGCATAAGAAATGTTAGATGGTTGTAGTACATATAAAACTTGAAGATATTAAACAAAGTTAAGAAATTATGTATTTTCATATATAGTTAAGGTGGGTAAATTAACTTCTACTTTAGGGAGCCTCATTAAGATAGAATAAGATGATGAAAGATTACTCGGGTGAGATAAAGAAGTTAAAGGAATATTTACATGTGGTGATGTAGTAGCTATGCTTTGTTCTTTAACGTGAATGTCAATGCAACCATCAATTGTGAAACCTCTTCATCTTTCTACCTCCTATCTATCTCTACCATTCCTTATTCTTTCTCTTGGTCATCCTTTTAGCATGATTCTTATAAGTCATTAATATATATATATATATATATATATATATATATATATATATATATTAGGACATGATTCAATTCAATTTTAAAAACAAAAGTATATTGCATAGTAAAACTAAAAAAAATGAAAGGAAAATAATGATAAAATCTTGTTTAAATCGGCAATACCAACTGAAATTGAGTGAACCTAAATGAGTGTGATTATTATTGCTCTAAAAAACCATCACTTAAGAAAAGTTAGCTTCTTTGTTTATTAAGATTTTCTATAAGTGCATTTTCTTTTTGTTTCAGTTGCATTTTAGGTTATGGAATAATAATTAGTATCAACTATGTATATATTAAGTTTACTTCTTAATGACTTCAAGTGTCCAATGACATAAATACTACATGAACTTCTTCAAGATAAGAAGAAAAAACATAAATTTCTTTATATTTACTCATATAATGACCATTTGTTTTGTTACACTTTTTAGTAAGTGGTATATATATTTGCTATATAGCACAAAAAAGCTAGAAAATGTATATATTACATACCATCTCCATGTTGACACTTTAGTCAACTATCAAATATGAGGACTTTCTTTTAGATTTCTTACTTGTACAAATACAAATATTAACAAACTTTTCTTCTTAGGACATGCATTGAGCCAAGTCTTTGGTGTTCATTAATATTAAAATAGACATACTTGTGGGAATTAGATGAGAGCACCAACATCAATAATAAACACTAAAAGCAATAATAATAACTTGATCCTAGCATGTCATAAAAGGAAATAAATATAAATTTAAGAGAAAAAAAAAACATTGCACCATCTAGTTTTTATACATGTGTGTAATAATATATAGCAACTAACTTATTTAGAAGTCCAATGAAAATTTGCAAATAACTATAAAAAACCAAACTAGTTTATTTATATTTAGTCATAAGATGAGATGTCTTGCCATCTTTTTTCAGCCAAACTAGTTTATTTAAGTTTATAAAGAAATAATGAGTGCTTTTATAATGCAAAAGTTTTCCATTCAATTTTCTTAACCCCATCTCACTTACAAGCAAAAGATAGTCCAATTACTATTTCCATACTATAAAATGTTAAAAGAATTCATTATGCTATTAAACCATACTCATCTCGGAGGTCATTTTTTTAACCAAGAATAACTAGATTGTTTATAGAATATCAAGAGTCCAAAAGATACAAGTTTAAAATGCCTAAAATTTCTTTAAAATCTTAAGAACAATATTAGTAAAAATTTGTTACAATTCAAAAAAATTAATTTACATTATTGTTGGAAGGAAAAGGTAATAACTATCCTTTTAAATACAAAACAATAATAAGTAACAAAATAAATAAGAAAGGATTTTATTTTATTGTAATTTTTTAAAAATTTACAAAATTAAAATAAAGGTTTTAAAAATTATATTTTAACCTTTTTCAAGCTTAAAATATGTTATACTACCTACTACTTTAAACAATTATCAAAATTACTCGAAATTGACACCCTTAACTTTGAAATTCTTTTAAAAATATTAAACTTTAATAAAATTTTATAAAAATTTTTAGAATTAATATTTAAACATAAAACAACTTTTCCCAATAATTTTTAGTTATAAAATAAGTAACGAAGATTACCCAAAATAATTACCATTCAAAGTAATTTGTAGAAGAAATTTGCTATTTCAAAATATAGTTTTAAAAATAATTTTTCTACACTATTCCATAAGCTCTCAAACATGTTTTCAAAGATATTTTTGCTACACACTCTTCATATAATTATTTGTAATTATTATTAGAATTTAGAATATAATGTAGCATGTTTTTCCCATATAAACAAATTTTTTCTAAAATAAATAACAAGGAACCTAAAGGCTTGTAAAACTTAATTTAAGAATTTTTTTTCGAAAAAATTTTGATATAATCATTCTAAAATATCCATATAAAAGTGTAGTTCAATGTTTACTCAATTTGACATGAAAAATAAAAAATTTCCTCCTTGGAACCAAAGAAAACTCTAGAGCTATCAAGTAACATAACTAATCCATCTTTATTTTTAAAATTTGATATTTATGCATTCTTTGAGTATTAAAAACAAAATTTTATCTTTAGGCAAGAAACCCAAAAGATACTTCTTGCTCTGATAGGGAATTCCATGGGGGTGTCCCGATCTTCACGGCGTAGGCAAATAAAGTAAATAAAAAATAATGTAAAGAATGATATGAGCGCCACACTTCAGAAATGAGGAAGGAAACTGGGAGTGATAAGCTCTGATTTGGGTGGTTCGATGACCTGACGAATGCAAGCAGCCAACCAACGCTATAAGGAACGCGACCTGCTACTTAGACCACTTGTCCAACCACGAACACGAATTGACCAATCCACACAATAACGCACCTGGGTTGAAGCACAAATTGGGGGCTTTTATGAATTTGAATCACCAATCTTATAAGGGAAGATTAACAAAGCAAGGTTTCACAAGAGCAAAAGAAGATATAATTCTCACACTTTGGAGAAGAAACACTCAAATTTGTGTATTATTCATGAACTGTCCATTCTAAGTTACATAGATTCCTATTTATACTAGTCTTAGGAAAGTACAAATAGTAAATGCCATAAATACAAAGTTTGACTATCACTAAATTAAAAATAGAAATTATTCTCAGATTTTTCTTATTTGTTATATTCCCGATTAGGAAAATATTTCCTGATTTGCTACACTCCATGTCTAGATTCATTGTATCCTATATTTGAAAATTATCTTCAGATTCATTGCGCTCCATATTAGGATAATGTTTCCACATTTGTTGCGCTCCATATTAGGAAATTATCTCATAATTAACTCATATGTCCAGGTTCATTGCACTCCATATTAGGAAAATACGTCCAAGTTCATTGACTCCGAATTAGGAAATTATCTCCTAATTTATCATGCTCCATATTAGGAAAATGTGTCTAGATTCGTTGCACTCCGGATATCTTCAGATTTCATGGGCTTCTTGGGCCAAGAATGCATTCACATGGGCTCCAATTCCTTTTTGTATCCTTTTGAGCCTCCTTCTTGTCATTGGGCCTTCACTTAATATTAAATCTTTCTCTACTTGGGCTTGCTCATACAAAGTGCTGGACTGGTTCATATCATCCTCCCCCTCTTGAAAAGGAGTCGTCCTCGACTCTTCAAGGTCTGCATTAAAATAAGGAACATCGAAGGTAGTAATTCCATACTTAACAAACAATTCAAACTTATAAATATTATTATTAATTCTCTCAAGAACTAGAAAAAGTTCATCTCCCTTAGGCATGAGTTTAGATTTTCTTTTCACAAGAAATCTCTCTTTTCTTAGATGTAACCAGATAAAGTCTCTAAGCTCAAAAATTACTTGCTTGATTCCTTTATTGGCATGGTTCACAAATCTTGCCCTCGTAGACTTAGGCAATCCCAAAATAAAATTTATAGAAATATCTTCCCATGGTACATTTGGAATGTGGAGGGGAGTGTACAATTCATAGGGATTTAATTTAAATTTTACATTATAACACGCAATGCCTTTTCTCATAAATTTCTCAACCTCTATGTGCATTTTAGGCCAATCAAAATATTCATTCAGAATAACAAATACTTTTGCAATGCCAAAATATCTCATAAATCCAAAATACATTTCTTTCAACAATTTCACATGCAATAGATAATTGGAGATGCAAAATTTGTCAATGTGAAATAAGAAGTTATTGTACAAGAAGAATTTGTTCCAACCAACATCTGGTTTATAATGACTAAAGGACTCACGAAAATTAACATCATTAGCACAAAAATAATTAATAAATTCCAAACCTAGAATCTTAACATCTAACATGCAAAGAAGAACATACCTTTGTGATAAAGCATTAGCAATAATATTTTCTTTACCTCTCTTATGTTTAATCACACAAGGAAACAACTCACTGAATTCAATCCATTTAGAATGCCTATGGTTCAACTTGCTTTGGCTCTTCACATGTTTATATTCCTGTAAAAATGGGCAAAATAACACTAGGTAATACAAAAGTTAAGTCATTAGTGTTAAACATAGCCTCTTTGTATAGAAGTACTAGGAGGTTTTGTTGAGAAAACAAAACTTGTTTAATCTCACTCTTTTTTGCCACTAGCAAGCTCTTCTCTCCTTTTTCTCTATTTTCTTCTTTTTCTCTCAAATTTTCTTTTCTTTCTTTCTTCTCTCTTAATTGGCTCTCTTTTTCTAGCGTTTTCTCAGTTTTATTTTCTTTCTTACTCTCACTCTCTCTTTGGTTGTTTTCTTCCTCCATTGTTTGAATGCTGAGTGCTCTTCTAGCCACTAGGAGTTCTCCTTCTTCTGCACTTTCTCCATCATCATTTAACAGCTTCTCTTCCTCCTCAGTGGTTTCTTCTTTGGTCTCCCAATCACCATGGTGGTTGATGATCATGGTGCGTTTGTTGGGGCACTCACTTGAAATATGTCCTCTCCCTTGGCACTTGAAGCACCTTATGTCACAATTTCTTGTTGGATTAAGTTCTGCTTGTTCTTTCTTAGGTTCTGTTATTTTAGCTTTCTTCGAACTCATCTCTTTAGAATTTGAAGCAGAAGAGGTGTCTTTTTTTGAATTATTCTCCCACAAATTAAAAGAATTTGAATTTGAGTTCTTTTTACCAATATTCCTTCTTTTTTGTTGTTGTTCAATCTTAATGGCTTGATGTACCATCTCTTGAAGTTCTACATGGTGATACATCTCCACAGCATCAGCTATGTCACGGTTCAGTCCATGCAAGAAACAAGCCATTGTTGCCTCTCGATCCTCCACTATGTTGGCTCTAATCATGGCAATCTCCATTTCTTTGTGGTATTCATCTACACTCCTTGATCCTTGTGTGAGGCGTTGCAACTTGTTGTGAAGCTCTCTATGGTAGTAAGATGGAATGAATCGCCTCCTTATGATTGTTTTCATCTCCTCCCATGTGGTAATTGGGCGTTCTCTATATCGTACTTTCTCTTTTTGCATCTGATCCCACCAAACAAGAGCATAATCAGTAAATTCAAGAGCTGCAAGTTTTACCTTTTTCCTTTCAGAATAGTTATGGCATGAGAAAATCTATTCAACTTGCATCTCCCACTCCAAAAATGCCTTTGGATCATTTTTACCTTGAAATGAAGGAACTTTAATTTTGATTCCTCCAAGGTCATCTTCTTTGTTTCTATGCCTCCTTAGATCTTCTCGATTTGGCCTCCTCCTTCTTGGTTGGTAATCATCAAATACATCCTCTTCATCCCGGCTCTCTACATCTCCATGAGATTGTTCACCTTGCCTTCGGTTGTTTTGATTCTCCATTTGTTCCAACCGGTCATGAAGTCCTTCTAACTTTCTATCAAACAACCTTTCGAGATGACTCATCAATGCTTGCATTTGGATAGGGGCTAATCCTGCTTGTGAAATATCTTCTTGATTTCCTGCCATGTTAGTGAAAAAGGGAAATAGAATATTTGATCTCACAAATTCTCTTAATTAAGTATTTTCACTCTTCTCTTGATAATCTCACTAGCTCTCAATCCCTCAATACCTTCCTAAGCTCTTATGCAACCTAAATCCTTGTAAGTGATTCAATAATTGCCAATTTCTCGGCTTCAACCAAGCACTTAAATGTAGACGGCCAAAATAGGTTACAAGATAAGGGATAGGTTCTGTAAATGAAAGTAAAGAAATTTCTTATGTATACAAAATAATGTTTATCTCAACTATGCAATTCAACGATTCTGAAATTTCAAATTATCAGAAACTGAATGGTTATGTCTTTTTTTTTTATCACTTTCTTTTTTTTTCGTTTCTGTTCTCTCTTTTTTTTTATATTTTTTTTCATAATTTTTTTTTACTTTTGCTTCTTCTTTTTTTGTGCTTTCTTTTTTTTTTGCTTGGATATTTTTTTTGCACGAATTTTTTTTTTATATATTGCAGAACAAAAGAATAAAACTGAACTGCCTACCGTGTCAACCAGTAGCTCTGATACCAAATGATAGGGAATTCCATGGGGGATGTCCCGATCTTCACGGCGTAGGCAAATAAAGTAAATAAAAAATAATGTAAAGAATGATATGAGCACCACACTCCAGAAATGAGGAAGGAAACTGGGAGTGATAAGCTCTGATTTGGGTGGTTCGATGACCTGACGAATGCAAGCAGCCAACCAACGCTATAAGGAACGCGACCTGCTACTTAGACCACTTGTCCAACCACGACACGAATTGACCAATCCACACAATAACGCACCTGGGTTGAAGCACAAATTGGGGGCTTTTATGAATTTGAATCACCAATCTTATAAGGGAAGATTGAACAAAGCAAGGTTTCACAAGAGCAAAAGAAGATATAATTCTCACACTTTGGAGAAGAAACACTCAAATTTGTGTATTATTCATGAACTATCCATTCTAAGTTGCATAGATTCCTATTTATACTAGTCTTAGGAAAGTACAAATAGTAAATGCCATAAATACAAAGTTTGACTATCACTAAATTAAAAATAGAAATTATTCTCAGATTTTCCTTATTTGTTATATTCCCGATTAGGAAAATATTTCCTGATTTGCTACACTCCATGTCTAGATTCATTGTATCCTATATTTGGAAATTATCTTCAGATTCATTGCGCTCCATATTAGGATAATGTTTCCACATTTGTTGCGCTCCATATTAGAAAATTATCTCATAATTAACTCATATGTCCAGGTTCATTGCACTCCATATTAGGAAAATACGTCCAAGTTCATTGACTCCGAATTAGGAAATTATCTCCTAATTTATCATGCTCCATATTGGGAAAATGTGTCTAGATTCGTTGCACTCTGGATATCTTCAGATTTCATGGGCTTCTTAGGCCAAGAATGCATTCACATGGGCTCCAATTCCTTTTTGTATCCTTTTGAGCCTCCTTCTTGTCATTGGGCCTTCACTTAATATTAAATCTTTCTCTACTTGGGCTTGCTCATACAAAGTGCTGGACTGGTTCATATCATGCTCTTTCATCAATTTTTTTTCATTTCCATATGAAATCATATTTCAAAACATTTTTATTTTGAAGAAATAATTTTCAAAATCAACACTTCTAACTTTTCATTATAAAACTTTTCAAAAAAATTTTAAACTAATATAACATGATAATGGTGGTTTTAGCACATCATCAACCATAAACAAGAATAGTAGATAATCTAATGTAAATAAATATAGTTTCAGCACATTATTAACCACAAAAATAAATATACATTTCATATATAAACATCATCAAGAAAAAAATTAAGAAGAAAGAATAGATCCTTAATCACTCAAGGACACTTGTAAAACTTATTCCCTTCACTTAGAAACTAAAGTGTAGCACCTAAGACAACATAAAGTTAGTAAAAAATCTAAAGAAAAGAATCATGGAAAGAAGATTAATCCATAAAAGCTATGAACTTATACCTCCACTAAATGATAAAAAATGTTTCTAACTTCAACTAAACTTTAAGAACATTAATCGAAACTCAATAGAAGTTAGCAAGAACTCTTAAGATAACATATTTTTTGTCTCTTCTTTCCTCTAGCAGTGGTGCTTTTTTATGTGAAGAGCAAATGAGTTTTGCTTGGCTATTTAGAGAAGAATTTGGAGTGACTTCCAAGTGAGATGATATCACCTTACATCATTTTGCTTGTGCAATCTTGTATCTTCTTAGGAAATATTCTTATTTCATTATTTTCTCCTTACATTTTGCTTTTATGTCCTCTAACTATACAAGAATTTCTTCTTTCCCCAAATTTTGCTCAAATGGCTTTTAATTAAGCAAAAATTTCTCCTTTCTCCCTATATATATGTGACCATCCACTCTTTTAAATTTGGTAAAAATTTGCATTTTTACTATCTGGGGTTAATTCTAAGATGTTCTTAGGTAAAAATACTAAGTTACTCTAAAATGCTATTAAACTTAGATCTTGAATACTTATAATTTCCCAAGATTTTTCCTATTAACTTCTAGTAGATTTTCATCTACTAAAACTATTAAATGATTTCATTAATAATAAAATTCTTATTGATTATTACACATTTTCAAACTCTTTTTATGCTCAAAACATGTTATACTACTTAGTACTTTAACCAAGTAATAAACCACATTAAGGAATGTGACATATTTTTTTTTATGAAAAACCAAGTTTTAATGCATTTTTTTATAGGAAAAACTAGAAATATTCAGCCATGTTTTAAACACACTAGACTTCATTTATCAATTATTTTTAGCCATAAAACAAGTTATACAAGCTACTAAAATACTTTACTAGTAAAAAACTTTAGTGAGAAAATTATTTACTTCTTGAAACCACTAGCCTAAAAACTATTTTTTAGCATAATTTCATAAATTTTCAAGTGTGATTTTAATCGTATTCTTGTTATAAACTCTTAGTAAAAATGTTTAATATCATTAATTAAATAATTTAAAACATAATATAGTAAGTTGTTCTTACAAGATAGAATTTTTCTTCAACCTAATAGTAAGCAAAGCTGTGGAGCTACCATGCTTGTTTTAACAACAT
Source organism: Sindora glabra (assembly GCA_020226215.1). Taxonomy (NCBI): domain Eukaryota; kingdom Viridiplantae; phylum Streptophyta; class Magnoliopsida; order Fabales; family Fabaceae; genus Sindora; species Sindora glabra. The sequence continues at coordinate 68,923,948 of CM035228.1, forward strand.
TTTTGTCTTCAAACTTGATTTTCATTCATTTTGCCATCTCGAATTTATTTCAAAATATCATGTAACATATTTTGAGTTTCAAAAATAGAATTTCTTGTCTATTTAGGCCAAGAAAACCATGAGCTTCTTAATGCTCACTCACTAAAATTTTCTTTCATGTAAATCATGTTCTTAAACTTTGTTCTTTAAAAAAATCATTTTGAAATCATCTTCTACACAACCAAATTCCTCAAAAACTTTTTCTTGAAAAATTAAGAAAACAACATGTTTGCAAGCAATTCATCATGACATCTATAGCTTTAGTATAACAATCACAAATTATACATAAATATCTTCTAAGAAAAAGAACAGATATCTACTTACTTAAAGATGCTTGTAATAAATTATTCTTTCACATAAAATCCAACATATAGCATCTAAAACCATATAGAGTTAATGAAGAATCTAAAGAAAAGAATCACAAAAAGAAGATGAATTTATGAAAATTATAAGCTTATACTTCCTTTATAATATCAAAATGGCTTCCAACTCCAACTATCTTCCAAGAACACTTAAGAAACTAGTAGAATCTAATTATAAAATAGCAAGAACACTCAAGAACTCAATTCTTCTCTCTTCTTTATGTCTCTAATTGTGAGCTCTCCATGCTAGGTGCAAAGAAATTTTCACCTCTACTAAATAGTGTGAGTAAGAATGTTCTCCATGTATGCTTACATCATTCTTAGGAATACTCTTATTCTTAGAATATTTTATTACTTTCTCCTTACGTTTTGATCCTATGCCCTCCAACTATAGAAAATTTTTGCTTTGCCTAAGTTTTGCTCAAATACCTTTTAACTAAGAAAAAATTTCTCTTTTCTTCCTATGTAACAATCCTTTTAAATGGATGAAAATTTATATTTTTTCCCCTTGATTTAATTCTAAGATATTTAAGTAAAACACTAAGTTATTTAAAATCCTATTAACTTTGGATCTTGAATATTCTTAATTTTTTCCAATTTTTCTGAAATAACTTCTAATTGATTTTTCCATCTACTAGAATTAATAAATACTTCTAATGGCATGTATAAGTGATTTTGTAAATTATAGACTCAGAGTCATTATCCTACTCAATCTTGTCTATCTTTGACTATTGGATTTTGGTTAAATATTACACATATGTACATGTTTTGACTTTCAAATTTAGTGAACTTTTTCATTGGGTTTTGATTAGTTAGCTTCCTTTTGAAGTGAAGTTCTTTTCTAAAAGAGCATTGGCTTGATGAAATCTTAATTGTCGACTGGAATGACAAATTAATCAAAAGGTGAATGATTTTATATATGATATCTATTTTGGTAAAACATTTATTAGTAGAACTTTGTAGAAAGTCATAATCATAATTTTGTTTGAGTTGTAAAAGAGATATAATGACCTAATGAGATGCTTAAGTACTTATTATTTTTAGAATAACAAGTAAAATGTTAATTATCTACTTTATTTTGATTACAAGATTTATGAGGCATATATGCAAATTTGTGTTAATTTTCTAAATATGAAGTGATGCTATTATCATGTTGTGTTGGTTTTATGCCATAAAATTTATTCTATGAGAAACCTATTAATTTATGGAGTTTTTTTTTTGTAAGGATCTCAAATATTTTGGAGAAACTTTATATTTATTAAGATATGGTTTTTATTAGAATATGTATAGAAAACGTGTGTAATTATTTTCTGATTTTAGGATTTGAAAGGTAAATCCCTTAATTTAAATATTTAAAACTGTTGGAATGTTTATTCAAAGTTATTTGGATGAGTATTTTGAATATGAGTAAAAGAGAATATTTGAGAAATTTCTCATATATATATATAATAGTCATGAAAGATCCAATTTGTTTTATAATATTTTCATATGATCTTCAATGTATTTATTATAAAGGAATTAAATTATTCTTTTTAGATGAAGGATAAAGACCTAATTTATATTTGAAATTTTAGGAGTGTTTATCTAACATTATATTATTTAAGAAAAAGAGAAAAATTTTGAAGAAATTTTCTTCTACACTCTACAAAATTATTGAAATTAATTTAGTATTTATGGATTATATTATTTATGAAAATACTAATTTATGGATATGTTATTCAAATAAAATGCGTGCATTTTTAAATGCCTCACTTATAAATATGCTAGATTCACAAATAAAATTTCTTGTGAAAAATTTGTGAATTAAATTACTTGTTTTGAAATGAGCTATTTTTAAATTAAGATTTTTTAAATTCATGCAAGAGGCATGATAATTATATTTGTGATTTACATGCATTTATTTTTAATTTATGAACTTGAGTATGTTTGCAAAAAAAAAATAAACCCCTATTTATCAGAGGAAAATTAATTTCTTATAATTAATTTATGTGATTATTGTTTTTATTTTTTTACATAGTGCATGCTACATTTCCTTAACTTCAAAATGGAAATTTTAATTATGAAAATGAGAGAAGTTAAGATAACAAAATATTATAAGTGTTGTCACAAAAATATGTGTATTAAGAAACTACTTAGAAAGTTTGGTTATTATGAGATGAATATTATTTATTTAATAAAAATTAAATATTTATATTGCTCAATTTAATTAAACTTGCTTTATATTATGATGTATTTATTAAAATTTTTTGAAATAGAATATAAACATATTCAATGTAGATTGAGGAATAATAAATTATTGGAATTTTTTAATTATATTAATGAATTTTGTGAAATATCATAATCAATGATACGTCACATAGTGAATTTTTCATTGTATTAAATATACATAAATGATAATTGAATTTCTTATTTTGTTGAGACAGATCTATACACAATTTGATTTATTGTTTTTTGGTCGAACTATACACTGTTCTAATTGATATCCCTCTGCTTCCACTCAAGTGCCATACCTCTCACGCCCCATACTGTGTCTTAAATCGAAAAGAACTAACAATATAAATAATTTGATATTTAAAAATAATTTTAAATAATTTCATATTTTATATTGTGCGCATCTAAAAATTTCTTGTACAATAGTCATTTTACATTCATTTGCCATTTGCGACGCGTTGGCATTCATTGACATTTACACGTCGCCATGATGGAAAGATGACAGCACGGTCTCAATTTTTATGCAGGACCCTTCTAAAATTTCGGGAGTACTTGGCGTTTCGCCATTAAAATTGGTAAAATACTTGGCTAGTATCAGCTTTTCACGGGTTATTAGATTGCACAATTTACAAAAAACCAGTGCTGCAGAGAAACAAATTGACAGGGGCTGTGTTTGTCCGCCGAATTGTAAATGATAAAGTCCTGACAAGTGACGAATAGCTAAAACTGTTGCATGATTTAATTATTTATTGATTTATAATTAATTATATTAATTAATTTAATCAATTAATTATATTAATTATTCAGATAAAAGCATTTAATAAAATTAATTATTTATAATGAATTATTTATATATAAAATGATAAATAAAAATGTAAGTATATTTTATAAATTATTTAAATATTTTTTATTTTAATATTTTTTGTAAATAATATATTATTATAATTTATTATATATTAAATATTTATTTAAAATTAAATTAATAATTTTTATAATTATTAAATTTCTTTTTAAGAAATTAATACAAATACTTTAATTTTTTTTTGAAAAGAATAAAGTTGAAAATATAAAAATTAATTAGGATAATTTAATATTTTTTCAAGTTAATCGACTAATAGCCTATTTAAAACGTTAATATTGCTAGCATTTTGAAAATGATCTTTTATAAGACAAATAGTTAATTTAATCTATAAAAGACAAATAGTTAATTTAATTTATTAATTATCAAATACCAAGATCAACTTATTAACAAGTAAATCAATTAAAAATGTTCTAGCCAAAAACTATTGCAAAAGCCATTTGCTAACAAGTCTAAATTGATATATCAAACAAATTGTTTCATATTTTTTTAATATATTTCTATCAAAATAAAAATTTTCAAATGAAATCTATAATTTTTCTAAAATTATTATGTACATCATTTTTTAACTTTATACATGGTTATTATTATTTCCAGAGTTTTGAGATGCTTCATAAAGAAAAATCATATCTATTAATCAAGCAGGTGTGAGGACCACAAAAATTATTTTCAGTTTTTTACTATTACATTTTCATCTACACTTTTTCTTAAAAATGTAAATCGTACTGTAAATTATGTTATCCTTTATTAGATGATGTAAAAAATTTACAATTTTAAATAAATAATTTTTGAATTAATCGTTCAATTTATGCTGCCCGTTTTAGTTTGATTAGTATGAAAATCTATTATGAAACTATTGTCCGGAAGTGCTTAATATAAAAGTTGGGAAAGATATGGAAAATATTGGAAGAGCATACGTGTATTGGACAAGTCTCACCTTTCCAGATCTTGGCCTTCTTTTAGTGTTTGGTTGCAAGGACCTTGCAATAAGTAATTCTTGTTTCCTAGCAGGGAATGGCCCCTCAATTAGAATATTGGGGGACCGTGGGATACCAAAGCCCTCTGGTCTAATTTCTATTGTTACGGAGGGGATTTAATTACAGGAAAATATTACTGTAATTGTTCTACTGTTACAGAATCGCCGTAATTGGAATGAGGGTATAAAAGGCAATTACTTCTCTCAACGACTGCCGATTTATTTCTCAAAATGCCAGTTATGTCGGTTTCAAATGATAAATTAATCTGTACAGTAACTACTTTACGTAAATTCACAGTGACTTTTACTGCAATTGTTCTACTGAGGTTTGGGAAGTGCGTAATAGAGGGGTCAGGAAGGAGCAGCCGTTGATTTGGAACACGTATTTAATACTCCATTCAATTTTTATTTATTTTTCGTCGATTTTGTACATACCAAAAAAATAATTTAATTTATTTATTTTTAATAAATTTTATAAAATTATTTTTTATATATAAAATTTAAGATAGTTAAAAATAAAAAAATAAATATAAATTAATTAATAGTATAAAATAATAAAATATTTATTAATAAAAATAAATTTTAGAAAATATTTAACATTTTATTAAAATTTTAAAATAATAACTAAAAAATAAAAAAAAAGTTCAAAATGCAATAGATAAGATAGAGCGAAAGGAGTATCATCCAATGAGATGTCCTTAACGAGGATTTATGGGTAAGGAATTTGAGGGATACCGTGGATGGATCCGCAGGTTCTTCAAACGGGGCGTTTGAAAGCGCTTTCTCTCTCTCTCTCCCTCTCTCTCCTTTTTTTTTTTTTTTGGGGGGGGGGGGTTCCACCTGATTATGATTCAACAAAAATTAATGTAGATGCCATTGGTTTAAGAGGAAGTCTTCTACGATGATATTGGCCTGATACAATTACGGTATAGTCCTTTGGCTATGGTATGAAAACTTTGACTGCATCTCGACGTTTACGATAGATTTGCTAGCCAAACACAAGAGTATTTTGGTAGCTAACAACTTTCGCTTTAGAAGGGCTCAAGTTGAGAGTAATTCAAAGGATGCTATAGGAGCTTTGTTAGATATTTCTTGTTTGTCGATGGAGGGGTTTAACAATTCTCGAATGAGTTAAGCATATACTTGATTTTGCGTCTGATGTTTCCTTAAGTCAGTGTTCTAATTCTAAATCATATAATGAAGTAGTTCATGTGGCGACGAAATGAGTGGAAAGGATAATATGCCGTGGGTCGAATAGTTTGTCGTAGGTTCCACCTGCTATTGAAGATGTTATTCTTTGTAATGTTGCTTATCTACCTTATTAATAAAATTGTCAATTTACATATGTAACAATTTTTTTATTTTGGATGTTAATTTTATGATTAAATAAAATATTTTATTTAAAATACCTACCCTCTATTATTTATTTTACTTCAATTTGAAAATGATTTTTGAGAACAAAAAAATTTTAAAAATTAGTTTTTCAAAACACAAATAAAATATATCCAAATATACTTTAAATTCTTCATTTTTAAAGAGAAATTATTCTTTCTTCTACTATTATGATTCTAATTTTAAGTTTTAGACTACAAATATAAATAATATATCACTTTTTTTTATCAATATACATATAAATAATATTTATAAAAAAAATTTATGACGTAAAAAAAGCCTCAATAAAAAACAATGATTCTCCACTCACTCTTAATGTCCATTTTCAATGATCGAATTTTGAACACAAAAAGAAAATCAAATTTCAAAACTTTAATACCATATATATAATTTTTAAAACTTTTATGGCCAACTTAAAATATCATATAAAAATAAAAACGTCAAAAGTTTTTAAAAATCAAAATCCTGCTTGTTTCACTTTCCACCGTCGTGGGTCCGCGGGACCGCGATCATTCTCACCTTCACTCGTAACGCAACTAGAACCCACTCGAAGTCACGGTTACTTTGCGTAGGAACACGAGGGAGAGAGACAGAGAGTGAATATTAGAAAGGAAAAAATGGGAATATTTCTTTTAATTTTAAAGGAGTTAAGTTTTAACTTTTATTTTGAAAATATAGAAATTATTTTTTCAAATTTCATAAAATTTAAAATTAACGTCATTGTCAAAATTAATCATTTTTATTAAATTACATAATTTTTTTTAAATTTGTTAACAAAAATTATAATATTATAGTATATTAGTTAATTGCCATTTTTTCATATATGATTTCACAACTCATTTTTATTATTTAATTAAAATTCTAAAAATTTAATTTAATTTTTATAAATTATATAATATAAAAATTATTTCTAAAAAATTAAAAGATAAATTAACACACTTAGAGGTGCTCAACGAATTTTGGATCTAAGTATTTTATAAATTAATTGACAAATCTTTTACAAACTAAACTTGTTAAAAATAAATTTGCCAAAAAAAAAAAAATCTAAACATGCTAGGTCCACATAGACCACAAACTAATTACCTTTTAAAGAAAAATAGGCCAATTTGTCGTGAGGTGTGGATCAGATTAATTAAAAGACATCCATTTAAAATGCCTCACAAGCCAAGCTCAAATGAATTGGGTCTATGCAAATTTTGACTCAATTTAATTTCTTAAATCCATTAAACTCCCTCAAATATATCATAGTGTTGTAATTCTTATTTTTAAAAAATCTTTAAAACATATGTATATAATTTGATAAAATAATAAATTAAATTAATCGTAGTGTTAAAATTTTTAATTTGGACCCCTCATAATTTATAAATTAAAATTATTAATATCAATATATGTTTAAGGACCCAACAAGTGCATAGAGTAACTAGGTATTTAATTGATCCTTAGACACAATCCCATTTTATGAATATAAATTCTAGGATTTATAATTCAATTAATTTATTATAAGAAGTCTCTACCTCTATGATCCTTAAAGGCTATTTTTCATTCCATAGAATATAAAATTACTTTCTCTCTCCCACAGACTAAAAATACGTGAAGGTTTAGCTGAGAAAGAAATATCTTAACTATTGTTTGTGATTGATTTTAAAAAAAATTTCCCGTTTGGGCCAATTTGGGAACACTGAATTGATTACACAAGATCAAACACTACCATAAATGGAAGATTAGAGGTGGATGTGCATTCATAAGGTCCAATAATTATTAAATCCTTGTAGTTAAATTGTGTTCATGTAATTACTGTGAAAATTGCCGATTAAGACGTACTTTGATTCATTGTCCATGATTTGGAAATTTTGTGAATTATAATTTTTTTTTTGCAAGTGGGTATCAATTTTAAATTTTATTTTAAAAGAATAATTTCTAAATTTTTAAAATTAAAGAAAGTAAATTTCAACTATGCCAAAAATTAAAGGAGGTATTCTGTATTTTTATTCATTAGAAAATCAAACTTATAAGAAAACTGAACTCGGAACACAGATGGCAGATAAAAATAATAAACTCAGACGAGTTGAACTAACACAGGCCCGATCTACAAATTTCCATTAAAATAAATAGTTCAACAGACTCTGAAAAGGCGACCCTGGATTCCCTGTATTAACACGATATCCAATTATTGGTACTAATTTACAATTTGACCTCGATTTCTTTATGCATTTAATTCACTTCGAATTAAAGATCAAAGAATATACAGATCAAACAAGACCACCAAGCCCCACCGAAATCGCCAAAATTTCCAAGAGAGTAAGAACAAAGTCAACAAAAGCAAAGAAAAACACCCAACTAAGCCCATTGCTAATCAACTTATTAAAGTGAAAAATGTTTAATAAAAGGCAAAAGAAAATAAAAATCTAAGCCTAATAATGATAATCAGCGTGTTAAAGTGAAAAATGTGTTTGATGCTTCATGACGACGATCAATTACTTGCTTAGCAATAGTTTTTTAAATTGCAGTCACAAACCTAGAATATAACAATATTACGGTTCTGAGAACTTTTTCATATTATTTTCCATAATTTTATTATACAATATTCCACCCACCTCTAAAATCCCAATTTAAAACCGCAACAAAATTCATGATTTTATAATTGTGGCTGCAGTTTAAATTAAGATTTTTTTTTTTTTTTACATATAAAAGCATGGTAGAAAGGAAGGTTTCTCAACTCTACCAAGCAGAACGTCATTGACATACTGATATCAGCAGATGCAGCTCAGATGTTACTGTTGTTAAGTTCAATTGGATTTAAGAAAAAGCAATCGTGAAATTAGCCGGCCAGTTGTTACTGTTAGGCTCAATTCAACTTAAGAAATAGCGATCGAAATTAAAATAATACAATATTGCAGGAAAAATTGTGATCAACTACATGAATCCAAGAACAAAATCAGTAATATTTTAATTAGGGACAGTAATTTAATACCATGACTCACAAGCATCCATGGCTACATGACGTGAGTAACTGATGCTTCTATGATTAGGAATAGCAAGCATAGCAGTATGATCCAAGAAATCTTTAAGAGAAACCACAGACTGCAAAATAATTCTCAGATCTTCAGCGCATGAAAATCCAAAGCAACCCACTTTCCGAACCGCATAAACATAAAAAGTGACGCACCCTTTACGGAACTTAAACCGAGCCATCTCGCACCCGGCGAGCCCCCTAATGAGCCGCTTGTTCACTTCGCCAAGCGCTATCTCCGCCGGCAAATTCCGATCCGCCGCCGCCTTCATCGCCGCCGTTTCGAACACGAAGATAATGACTTTCGATTTCTTGGTGCCGAGGCCGAGCGTGAGAGTGTGCCAGGCCTGGTGAGCTAAGATGGTGAAGTTTGTGGGCAGAAACGCCGTCGTTGAAGGGAAAGGGATAGTTTTGTCTTTTTGGCTGTTTGTTACTGGGAAAGCAAGTACCTTTAGAAGCTCCAGAGGCCTGGCTCGTCGGATTGTGAAGGATTTAACGATGAATTGGCCACCGAAGCGGAGGCCTTTAACGTCGGAGCTTGGTTTGAACGAAAAATCGGAGGTTTGTTTTGCTGTTTGGTCGTTTGGGTGTTGGTGTTTTTGTTTCTTGTTCTTGTTCTTGATTTTCTGGTCTTTTTCGGCCATGGTTACGGAGGGTGGGAGGAGAGAGCGAGAGAAGGAGGGCCTTTTTTTTGGTGGAGATGGGTTTTGTCAGTGGACACCGTACAACAAAAACCAATCCGAGACTTTTGACGGCATTTGTCTGCTGGATTTTCTTCCGCACTTTGTTTTCATTTGCATTCGAAAAAGTGCGAGTTTGCTTTCACTGGTGTTTAATTTTGTAAGAATACTCGCATTACCGGGTATCATAATTATAATTATATCATTTTAGTCGATTTTACGTTATATTTAAAATATAGTAAATATGAGATTTTTTATTAAATTTGTTGTACATAACAAAAATTTGAATCCCACTGTATTATTCAGAACAAATAATTAATAATAATATATTAATTGAAAATTAATAAATTATTTTATTGTATTATAATTATTTATTAAAATTACTTGTCCATTTAATTAAAAATATATAATTATATAAAATGACATGTTTACATATGAATTAAATCAATCCATATTTATTTTAAAATTAAATTATATTAATATAATCAAATTATTTAAAATAAAAATATAATTATGAAAAATTAGGTTAAATTATTTTTTATAGTATCATATATTTATTTATATTTTTATTTAATTAGATAATTAAGATATAAGATATCACTTAATTAAATAAGAAGGATAACTTGAAAAAAAAATGAAAAGCCATTGACTATAAGCTATAAATTATCATATAAAACTTTTCCAAATCGGAACTTTTTTTGTAAGTAAGCTAGGCTTTATTTCGTATAAATAATTGATAATTAATAAATTAATTGATAATTTATAAGATTACTAATTATGTAAAAAGTATTTTATAAAATTATTTATTAAACTAATTGAAACTAGAAGATGACAAATTATTAATCAAAATAAATATATAAATTAAATTAAAATAATTTATATTTATCTAAAAATTAAATTATATTAGCATAATTAAGAGATTTAAAATACAAATATAATATCTAATATACAATTAATTATATTTTATTAACCTACATAAATTTTATTTTATTATTATTTATAATAGAAATATAAATACTTAAAATATAATTAATTATATTTGATGAAATCACAATTATTTACATACATATTCTTATATATTTATAATTTAAAATAAGGATACAATTATATTAAAATTAAATTAATAAAAAGAATAAAAATAAATTTAAAAAAATTAAAAAAATAATAACTTATAACCTATAAGTTATTTAAGATAACTTATTAAATTAAAATCCCCTTTTTATAAATTAATGCACAAAATACTTTTAAAGACTAGTTTATAATCTATTAACTTGGTCAATAAGTTACAAATTAATTTATCTATTACACAAAATACAAAATATATTTAAATATTAACTTATAACTTATTCACCGTTAAGCTAGCTTATTTGTTACCTAAATACAATTTTAAAAAAATACAAATTAGTTCAATTTGGTTAATTCTTAATTTAATCCTTACTATTTTTATTTATTTGATTCAAACAAATTTTTTCTCGGTCTACTTTTTATCGTGATAGCGAAATTAATGACGTGAAAACTTAAAAATTGATACAAGTTAAACTTTAGAATTTTGCATAATGATAATTATAGTTTACAATGTGTGAAATGGATATACAGGGAGTTTTTATTGAAAAAAAAATCTATTAAGTAGTAAATTAGGAATTAAAATTAAATCTAATAAGAACTCAATTGGAAAAGCTTATATATGAAATACACAAATAAAATTGTCAATTTTGTTCATAAAATTATAAAGTGCAGATAAAATGATTCATAAATTACATAAATTTATAATTTTATGCATAAATGATAGTTTATATAAATAATTTTGTCTCTCAATCATATTATTTAGAAATGAAATTATATGTATAAATTTGCATAAAGAAATGAAATTTTATATACAAATTATTATTTAAGGATAAAACTACAACTTTATATAATTTAAAAATAATTTTTTCAACACTTTATAATTTTAAGGATGAAATTAATAATTTTGTTCCTCACAATGATCTATTAGCCATTTGGTAAGTATCACAAATAAATTATATAGACACACTTCCTACAATTTGAGTGAAAAAAGTTCAGAGAAAACTTAATATATAATCATTTGATCATGTTTAAATAATGAGATTTATTTTAAGAGCTCTATATGTTAAAATTTTATTAATTTAATATTACTGATATGTTATACATAGTAGATATAGAAGTTCTTTCCCCCAGAGTCATAATTATTATGAGTTTATTTACTTCGGTTGCAATTATTTTAATGATATCTTGAAGAAAGAAAATAGAAAGAGCATTGGTGAAAAAAAGAAGCAGAAGAAAGGATTAGAATTTTATTGATTTTGAATTAAAATTCAATATTTAGATATTAATTATATGCTAATAATAATTTGAGCATTAATTTATTCTTAATTTAAAACTAGATAATTTTTTTTACATGTATCACATAATTTAGGAAGATAAATTATATTTTATCCTAATTTTATTATTATTTTTATTTATATTTTAATAAATAAAATGACTTTCTTCTTAAATTTTAGTAATCACTCAAATATTCAACTATAATAATAAATTATTCTATTTCTTAAAATATAGGTGAAGATAGTAATAAAATTTTAATACTAAAACTAAATAAAAAATATTTCCCACCAAGAGACAAGTGATCTAGAGCAAAACAATAAGGTAAACCCCATATCAAGTGAGTATGATGCAAATTTTTTCGGTGCGAGAGGAAAAAAGTGCCATTTTTTCTTAAGAAAAAAGTCATCATTTTTTTGACCCAACTCATATTAAATAGAAACTAAAATATATGGATGAGGATGATATACCGAATCGTATATAAAGCAAATATAACTAATAATCCAATATAACCCATAGAGTACAGACAATTGAACTAGCTAACGAAGATAAACAGTAAAAATTGTCATTGTTATGTTACTGAATCGTGATTGCCAACAATATTTGTAGATTGTTGTTAAATACTAATTATTAATTATTAATTAATTATATTTAATATTTTATTTTTATTTTAATAATTTGATAAATAATAATATAATTAATATTATAATAATATTTAATATTATATTTGTATGTTAATAATATATTATTATTAAAATTAATATTTTTATTTATTATATTACAAAAAATAAAAATATTAAATACAGTTAATTATAAATTAATAATAATTCTAAAAATTATGATTAGCATTTGCCAATTATTTAAGTTGCTTTTATGATTTTATCATGTTATATTCAGAGAATGATAATAAATGAAAAATGCCAATATCACAGATTCACGCGTTCACAAGTAAAGTGGGTGACGTCCCTTTTTAGGGTAAGTCCTCGGAAAGGAAATAAAAAAGAGGGGGGTGGGGGTGGGGGAGGGGGAAAGGCTGTTCCCTAGAACACAAGTTCTCAATTTCTCAATAAAATTGAGGATATATATATTTAGGAAAGATAAAAATATATAAATTATTAGGAAGTTTAGTACAAAAATTTGAATAAATATATTTCTATATCTAAAAATGAATGTAAAAATACCGCATTTTCTAATAGAGGGTCTCGTGGATCTCAATTTCTTTATCAAAGTATATGAGAGTGAAAATGAAAGACATGACGTAAAAATAATAAAATTCAAAAGAATTTTTTTATGAATAAAATTAAAAAAAACACTTTTGAGTCCATATTTTCTTTTTTTTTCTCTTTTCAAAATTAAAGTAAATTAACAATGTAGAAAATGGAGGAAAAACCAATCCGCTCCTCACTGTGTCCTAAATTTTCTGTAAACATTAAACAAAAAAGTATGTATTTATCATTTTCTATAGAAAAAAAAAGTAAAAATTTTCTCAGATTTTTTTAAAAAATATTTTATAAATTAAACAGTATTTTTTTGTAATGTACATATCTAAAATCTTAAGGTTGAAAACTTAAACAAAATAAATGATAACATCAAAATTTAAGTGAGGTATATTAGGATTGCAGACTGCGCTTCTTTGAGAAATCATTTACCTAAGAAACATTTGCCTTGACCAGTAAATGTGTGAATGCATTTATGAGACGAATGTTGTCATTGATAGCACATTTAAGTCAGCCACCGGAAGAAAATAAATGAGTATTATATTTTGAGATCACAAGTGTTGCAAGCACCGACACAGAACAAGTTAAAGTTTTAATCGCCTATTCATCCGTACATTTTCATTTAATTTTTAATTAGTTTTTTGTGATGAAAAACAATTTAATTAAATTTAAGTTATTCTACAACTTTTTCTAATTTCATCTAATTTTCAATTAAATTTTTATAGTTAAAATTTTTGGAATAGCCTTATGTTTATTTTATTTTTAATTGAATGCTTCTTATCATTTTTCCGTTAAATTTTGACAATAACTGGGGCACACGTGAACATTAATTTGTTATTAATTTATGGTATGTAAGGCATGTAAATCCAAATTTTCTTATAAAAATGAAATAATTTCATAAAATATTTACACGTTATTTCTTATTTACAATGCAAATGAAAATGGTAAATGACCTTTACGTCAATAATCATCATTAAAATATATCAATACGTCAATAATCATCATTAAAATATATCAATAAAGAGTCGTTTGATTCGCATAAAAAATAATTTTCTATAGAAAATATAATTTTTTAGAAAAATAATTTTTTATATAAATTTTTTGAAAAATATTAATACTTGTTTGATTGACATATAGGAAGTGATACTTCTTGTAAAATAACTTCCTATATTTTATTTAGTTTAACTTGAAATATCCTAAGAAATATTTATAAAATAACTACTATATCCTCAATATTATTATAATATAAAATAATAAATTTTAGTTATCATTAATTAAATTTAATAAAAATAATTTTACCATTTTATCAATAAATAGGATGGGAAATAGAATTTACCCAAGAAAATGCGAGTAAGTAACTTTTTATATTCTATGGAAAGTAGGATTTCCTAAAACGTTTTATTTTCTCTAATTTATAAGATAATTATTAATCAAACAATCCACCAATTTTCTATTTTCTAAGAAATTGAACTTTTCATATTATTGAGACGAATCAAATGATTTCAAAGTGTTGCCTACACATATCAATTGCTAAGAGTTAAAGGTTGGTTTGGCATGCATTTTTTACAAAATTAATTTTATTTTATTTTAATAGAAATAATTTTAATTTATTAAAATATAAATTTTATCATTTGAAAATTTTATTAAAAATAATGATTTCAATCCATTTATAAATGAATTATTTTGTTTGAAATGTATTGAAAAATATACGAAATTTAATTAAAAGGTAAATCTTGATTATATCATAATAAATGTAATGTTGGAAATAGGATATTTTTTTTAATATTATGTATTTTAAGTTGAATAAAATGAATTTTAATAAAATTCTTGTAAAATTTGATGGATTTCAAAATGGTATTAATATAATTAAAATAGAAATTATAAATAAAATGAAGTAAAATTCTTTTTTATCTAAGCCAAACATTATTTTAAAAATAAAGTTATTTAAAAATAAAATAAAATTTTATTTTTAGTTATGTCAAATAAGTGATAATTGAATATAACCTAAAAAACGATAAAGGATATCTAATTACAAACAAAAAAATAATTATAAATTAAAAGCATTTACTTTAAGTGACATATCATATTCTTTGAAAATTTTACCTTCATTTACATAATAGGTTCAATCCTAAGATCTAAGAATTTAATTATAAGAATTTAATGGTTGAACCACTTTTGCTATTACTAAACAAAAGAAAAATAAATATAAGAATTTAATTATAAACTTTTAAATTAACAAAATTTATTTATAATTAAATGAGCAGAGTAATTTGACCTTTAATTAACATAGAAGTGTAATTTTTGGTATTTTTGTAGAAGTGTAACATTTAAATGTTAGAAATTTTAAAGCCTCATATTAATTTGTAAATACTTATTAATATTAATATTATTTTATACTTAATATTTTAGTAAATATAATGCATGGGTGGTGTATGTTATTTAGGCCTAATCTAAGTTAATTAGGCATGAATTTTATGATGAACGGAATTTATAACTCAACATAATTAATAAAAAGGGTCCCTTCACTTCAAAAACATATGATGTGCATTTTATTCTATTCAGAGTATAGGTAGGATTTTTTCTCTGGGAGAGAACTTACAATATGTTTCTATGGAGGGAGGATGACCTGTATCACTGATTCTCTCTTGTTTGTGTTTTTATATATACTTCACATGGTTAAAGATGCAATTAGGAGATTGGAAATGCAAAAATTAGGAATTCACTAGTTTGATGAATAAATGTATTTATAAATATGTTTTTACCTAATTAACTAAAAAGAAATTTATAATGCTAATTAAATCATGCTTTAGTATATGATGAATTTGGGAAATTTCATTAGTAGAATTAATATATGGCAATAATAATATCAGAGCATGATTTATCATATGCCATTATTGTTTTAATTATGGTAATTTTGAGTAAAATTATATGTGTTTTTCTCTTTTTTACTATGATGATTTTAAAAATCATTGAGTCCAATAATATTGATTTTATTATCAGTTTCATAATATAATGATAGCATATACATACATACATATATATATATATATATATATATATATATGGTATTTTAAACTATTGAGGTGTGAAGAATGTGAATATGCATTACAATACATGAGTCTAATCTTTATAGTATATGAATGGATTAAACCTTGACATGTATATATATTCATTAGCATATTTAGTATATTGCATTATTATTAGTTTTATCACTTCTTTCCTGTATTTAAGCCAATTTCTCTTCATCTTTATGAATATGAGTTTCTATTTGACCATGCATACATATATGCTAAAGGTACCATATATATATATATATATATATATATATATATATATATATATATATATATATATATATATATATATATATATAAACACATTTTGAAAATTTATGCTTTGGATTACAAACCTATGTGTGCTTATATGTCTAGTGAATTGGTCTTTGTCAATGTAGGAATTCTTCCTTGATGGAATATGCACATAGTAGCTTTTTTCTTTTTTAGGAAAAAATTTGCACTCTCTATGGTTTTGGAAGCATGTTGCACATTGCTTGTTATTGTTAGAACTATCAATGTTGCCTAAAATTATACATGAATTGCATACCATTTTCTTTATTACCAATTTGCTTTTTTTTATTGTGAATGCTATGTATGGGATGCATTCCATTTTTATTTAGCATTCATAATATGGGTATTTGGCTACTATGTTTCACTAGGAAATTTGGATAGTGTTTCTGCTAAATTTTTTATGATTTCCTTCAAAGTTCTAATTGAGTATCTTGAGGTGTTAATTATGTTAATGTATATGTCCTAAAACCAATCATATTGATGATTGTAAATTTGAATCGTGTTATTTTAATGGCAATTCCAATTATCATATTTATACATATATTGTCTGCGTAATATATTTAATTATGATAATAATCTTAGAATAATTATATTCTTAAATATCCTTAGTCATATATTATTGAGGATTAGGTTGCTTTGATATGTTAAGACTAGCATGTGTGGTGACTTATATGAGATATTAAGTCCACACATGAGTACAAGTTAGAGAACTTGTATACTGGACCAACTTACCCTAAGAACACTATATGGATCATTATGTGAGTGTCATAAATAATTATTAGTGATCATTATTAATATGGTCCTTTGACTTGAGATCTTCAAGGTTCCCTACATGTGAGTTTCATATTTTGATATTACTCTATGTCACTCATGGTTGAGTAAAAATAAGGGTAGTTATTGGATATATCACATATCATGCGGAGGAATTTATGTGATTAAGATATAATTTATCCCTCCTATATAACAGGAATGACATATGTGGGTCTCTTGATTAAGTAAGGTTGAGAAAATACATGGTCATACTCAAGTGAATTAATATGGGATATTAATTACATTTATTTTAATTAGCTTACTTAGGAATCAAGAAACATTTAGATTAGACTATATGGGAATGATATGGTCCATGTCTCGTACTCAATCTAAATGTCTAGGATAAAAGGACATAGATGATAGTCACGTATAAAGGTTCATTGGAATCACTAATTTTCTCATTACTTGGATAACAATGATATGTTGCTAAACATCACTCATTGTTTATGATCATGAATATGATTTATTATCATTTCTAATGTAATGAGAGTTTGTAGGGTCGCACACTTAGAACTTAGTGGATTTAGAATTGATGGACTAAATTGTTTGGACCTAATATTTAGAAATTTCATATTATAATTATAAGACCCAATAATAAGCCTATAATTATACATAGAATAAAGTCTAATTAGTTAGGATTTTCTATGCACCTATTTAAATAGGCTTATTGGGTAATAATACATAATTATGCATGCATTCTTAACATAGAAAAACTTAGTAGCTCCTTTGAACCTTTGGAGGGTGTGGCTAGTATTACGAAATGAGAGGAGATGAATTCCAATTAGTGGATGTAAGATGTTTGTTGGTGATTTGTGGATTCGTATGAATACCTCGGAGTTTTCGACTAAAAGGAAGTCGAAAAAGTGATTAACGAACAAGTCCCTAAGTCATCGGAAAGATATTGATCAAATCCTATTCTAATATAATATTTTGTATGGATCCATTGACTGGGATCAGTTAATTTCACTACACTTGTTTGACTCCTGATCCCAACAAATTATTGGTTATCGAGCTTTGATGGTTGTTTAAGAGAAAGAACCTGTTTAAGAGGTGAAATTCTTCAAGGTTTTTTTGGAACCGTTAGCATGTATTTAGCAAAATTATGGGATAACCAAACTGAATTTCTTATATGTATTTTATATAAAATAAATAGCTTTTTTATTTAATTAAAACACATTTTCTGGAAGTTACATATTAGTTTGAGTGTTGGAATGGTGTCACAATTCTTAAAACTATTATGCATAATTTTGAAAATTTTTGAAAAATTGAACTCCATTTTCTAACACATTTTTTGGAATGATTTTGAGTGGATCGATTATAAAATCATTTTTAAAATGATTTTGTGTGATATTGGTGCAAAAAAATCCTATGAAAATAACATCAAAACCTTAGCTTATGTTGTAGGTCAAGGCCAGGTTGAAATAACCCAAATTGTACATCATGGGCAAAGGTGATGAAGTTAGCCTCACGCACACATGAGGCACGTGTGGCTTATGTGCAGCCCTAAGGCCACTTTTTGGTAGTGGTGGTTATACCATTATGCTCCATCTTTAAGCAAGTAATTGTAGCCATTTTTTAAAATTAAAATTTTTTAGTTAATTTTTTACATTTTATTTAAGTGTGCTTAAAATTATTTTAAGCAAAAAATGTTATTATGTGATTCCCATCCAATAAGTTATCCTTTAAAACTTTGTAGTAATTTTTTACATCCTTTAAATGATGTAATAATTTTCTTGAATATTAAAATTTTATATGGGAATTATTATTTACTTATATATGCCATCAAATTTTATGCAATGGAGTATTCATTTTAGTGAGATCAATTGCATGAAATTTTATTCAAAGGCTTTGGAAGAAAAAAATATTTTAAAATTATATAAGGAAAAGATCATATTGATATTATTAAATAATTTTTAGTATTATATTATTAAGATAGTATGTTAACAATAATATGAATGTAAAATAAAATGTTATATTTTTAAAATTTTTAAACACCTTTTCAATAAAGAGTGTGATGTTTGACTTCTATATCATGTTATAAGATCTCAAATGTCCTTCAGTGTTAAATCTTATAATATGATACTAAATATGGTTGCATAATTAATTTTGTAAGGAAAGTCATTAGCATGATTAAGGTATTTACATGCAGCAAAACATTAATATATTTTCTTTAGTTTTTATGTTTAAGGAATAAGATTTTGTAATGCTAAATAAGACAAGTTATGATGAATAAGGTTAAATTCTAGAAACTATATCTAGTGATATTAGAAGAGAAATTCATTATTAGTTTGGATGCAAGTGTAAAGCTAAAACAGGAATATAAAAATTGGTTGCACATGAACTAAGTTAGTTTAATGGTTAATAAATATTCTATAGACTAAGCCATTAGATGGAGCATCCTTGATCTCATGAATACTTTGACCTTTTTGTTTTCCATTATAAAAATTTCATGAAATTTAATAAAGTGAAAAAAAGGTCATGATCTCTTATTACTTAAGAAAATAACCCATAATGAGGTTAATGGAGTGTAAGCGCACATTTTGAAATTTATGAATTATTATAAACTTGATGAGCATGAAGGTTAATATGAGGGATAGTTTTTTTGACCTGGCATGTACTAGAGGTGTTTTTTATAAGATAAGATATTTTGAAGGTATTATATAATGCCTAAAAGTGTGAATAAACAATCAATGAATTGATATCTATTATTAAGTGGAGAAAAACATGAAAAGGAAAATGTTCAACTAGATCGCCTTATTTCTCATAGTTTGACTTCAAAATAAAAGACAGTTTAAGGAATAATTATCGAGAATTCTTACATGATAAGGATAAAAGAAAAATAATTGCCTTAAGAAACATAAGAAAGTTTATTAGAGGCAGAGATGATTGTTTACTTTTGAGTTTTGTTTTGTACCAGAAATGCAATGTGTTTTACTAAAAGAACTTATTTTCCAATTATCATATTTTAACAAATAAAATTTATTTTGATGTGTTTATTCTAAGTACATGTTTTGATAGGATATATTAGTTCTTTACAAAATTTATTTTAAAATTTAATCTTAAAAATATTTCTAGGCCTTAGATTAACCATTCTTTTAGAAGAATTTTATGAATAATGGGAGCTTTAAAACGCCATAAAAGGTGGGAGTTAGAAATAAAGTATGATGACTTTATTAGAAACTCGAACTGATAAATTTGCTTTTGTCATCATATGGTCTGGTCTAATGTATTCACTAGAGCAAAATAGTTATGAAATTGCTCTAAGAATGTCCTATAAAAACAAATCTAATTTTGAGTTCAAAAAGGCATGCTTAAAGGAAACTAGGTCCAAGATTAGGTTGGTAATTATAGGAATGTGCTTAGAAGGAAACTGTAGACTATAAAGAACTTCCTTTCTCCTACCATTTTAAAACTCATTCTAAATCATTGTGATATAAAATAGCTCATCTATGTGGGAGCTATGATTATTAGAGAACAAAATAATCTTCCTAAATTGTGACTTGATAGAAACAATATGAAATAGTCAATAGTTTCTGAAAGGGAAAAATAAAGATGCCTGTCCATATAGTTATATCTTAATTTTAATGAGATTGTAATTTCTCTTGAATTTGAGAAAAGCAATACAAACTAGTGTATAGTAATGAATATAGGTATTTTGGTTGTACATAACAATGACATTTTACTAGTTGAAGACAATGTGGATATATTAGTTGAAGCAATGGAATTAAATTCAAATTAAAAGGCTTAAGAGTACCTTTTTGTATAAATAAATAGATATTAAGGTTTTTTGTGATAGGTTCTAAGGATATTTAGTTTGTCTTAATAATCATGCTAGAAAAGGCTCAAGATATCGATGTGCTTTCATATTTGTCATTAAGGATTTTTGTTAGGCCCATTGTTTTAAAAAAATAAATGATAATAAATATATCTTATACATTAGTCATAGGTAATTTAATGCATGTTCATATATAGTACTTGAATGATACAAATGATTACATATTAATCTGTATGTTAGGATTCGAATCAACATACGCAACGAAATTTTAAAATTTTGATCCAAAACCTTCCTAGGATCTATGCAAAAGTCATAAACTAGTATTAGGGTTTTACCTTATTTGTGCTTGTGTTCTTTCTGAACGAATCCTTGAGAGACCAAAATGAATCAAATGACAACCGAAAGGTACAGCGTCTCTACGGTATCTACAAGGAGTGAATAACGACTTTTCCCCTCTGCGAAGCTACTAGGATTCGTTTCTCTCACTAGGATTGAGTTTGGACATTTTCTAAAGTGATTTAGGGTTTGATTGAAGCCAATGTATGTTGTGTAATGTGCTGCCTTCAAGTCCTTTTATAGAACTAAGGTATATCACAATCCTAGTCCCACTAGGATAATGCTTCAAAAATTATAATCACACTAAATAATTATCACCTTATCCTTATCCTAGAGAGAGTGAGAAGAGATATGACTTATTTATTAATTATCTAATATTAGATAATAATAATATTATCTCATAATATAATTATCTAATATCTAATAATATAATTTTTCGATATTACTTTAATATCAAATAATATCACATAATATATAATATATATATTACGTGAATAAATATATATTATCTTAATAATATATATATATATGCATGAAAATAAGTCTAATTAATTAAATTTTAGTCCAACTAAAATTAAATTAATTATTATCTCATTCTTACTCCTTTTGTATAATCCTGTAGGCTCTTACTACGTTGATAATGACTTATTTTAGGCCATAAACAGTGAACGGTATCTAGCAATAGATCACTGCCACTCAAGTAGTAAAAATATCTATGATTCGACATCTACGTAATATATAATCACTATTTTGTATCATAATCCTTTTTGTAATAATATTCAAATCAAACTGGAGGCATGAAGTGTGTCATTCTCATCAATGTTCAATTTATATTTCTTGATATTGAGTAAACTTAAAATAAGTGATCAATATCACATATTGATCTAATTGAGCATGGCCATACATTTCTAAGTCTCACTCAATCAATGGGTCCAAGGACATTTCTCTTTTATACAAGAGTAACAAAATCCCATTTACATCACTTACTTCCTTCTGCATGATTTATGACATACTCAATCAATGTCCTGCTCACCATCCTGATTAAAGGTGACATAGGATGACATTAAAGTGAGTAACTCCTCATGTAGGCAACTGTAGTAACTTCAGGTCAAAGGACTATGTGTATTTATGACCATATTAGAATAACTAATAACATATTTATCCATACAGTATTCTCACAGTAGGTCAGTCTAATACATTATTCACTAACAATGTACTCATGTATTAACTTGATATCACATATTCATGATTCATAATCATCAATCACTATACATACTAATCTCAATGTATTATTACTATCCTTTTCGTAATAATATTCAACTAGGGGCATTTTAGGAATAATAAAACTATTCCAAGAATAATTATTATATTTAAATTATAATTTATGAAAAATAAAATAAAATATAATAATTATATTGCCAAAATGAAACGTAATACATTGTGTAATATTACAATCATCTCTATGATTAACTCCTAGGACACACATTAACAATCTCCTACTTGGACTAAAGTCAATCACTCATGTATCTAATACCAAGTGATATAGTATGACCATCATGCTTTTTTTATGTTAAAGGCTTTGTCAGTGGGTCGGTGATATTATCATCAATTGGTAATTTACATATCTTCACATCTCCTCTATTAATGATTTCACGAATAAGATGGAAGCGCTTAAGTATATGTTTAGATCGCTGGTGAGATCTAGGTTCCTTAACTTGTGCAATGGCTCCATTGTTATCACAATAGAGATTCACTGTGTTTGCAATGCTAGGAACAATACCAAGTTCAATAATGAACTTTTTGATCCAAACAGCCTCTTTTGACGCATCAAATGTTGCAATATACTCGGCCTCTGTAATAGAATTGGCCATTGTTTCTTGCTTTGAACTCTTCTAGCATACAACACCACCATTTAAGCTAAATACATAACTTCTCTGCGATCTAAAGTCATCCTTGTCAGATTGGAAACTAGCCTCAGTGTAATTTTTTACAATAAGTTCTTCCTCTCTTTCGTATATTAAGAATGAATCCTTAGTTCTTCGCAAGTATTTAAGGATATTCTTAACGCAGTCCATTGATGTTCACCTAGATTTGATTAGTATCGACTTATCATGCTTAAAGCATATGAGATATCAGGACAAGTATATATCATGGTATACATGATAGATCTAATTACTGATGTATATGGTATCTTATTCATGCGGTCCTTCTCATCTTGTGTCAAAAGACACTGAGCTTTGGAAAAATTTATACCATGTGACATAAGCAAAAATCCTTTTTTGGATTCTTGCATATTAAACCGTTTTAAACACTTTATCTATGTATGTACTTTGACTTAGGCCAAGCAATTTTCTTGATTTATCTTTATAGATCTTAATACCTAATATATAGGTAGCTTCACCTAAGTCTTTCATCGAGAAATAATTCCTTAACTAAGTCTTTACTGTTTGTAGTGTAGGGATATTATTTTTGATGAGTAGTATGTCATCCACATACAATACAAGGAAAACAATTGTGCTCCCACTAACCTATTTGTAAACACAAGATTCATCTTCATTTTTTATGAAACCAAATTCCTTTGATTGCTTCATCAAACAAAGATTCCAACTTCGTGAAAAGCTTCTTTAATCCATAAATGGATCGTTGTAGCTTTACATACCTTTCCAGCATTTTCAGGAGTGACCAACCCTCAGGTTGTGTCATGTACACATCCTCGAGAAGCTTTCCATTAAGGAAAGCAGTTTTGAAATCTATCTGCTAGATTTTGTTAACCATAAAAACTATAATAGCAAGCAAGATCCGAAGGATTTAAGCATGGCAACTGA
This sequence comes from Sindora glabra, assembly GCA_020226215.1. Lineage (NCBI taxonomy): Eukaryota > Viridiplantae > Streptophyta > Magnoliopsida > Fabales > Fabaceae > Sindora > Sindora glabra. The sequence goes on from CM035228.1 coordinate 68,948,124, forward strand.
GGAATAGGTCTCATCATAGTCTATACATGACTTGCCTATAACCTTTTGCAAACTAATCGCCTTTAAAGGTTTGCACATTACCATCCATGTCGATTTTCTTCTGAAAATCCACTTGCACCTAATGGGTTTTACCTCTTTAGATGGATCAACCAAAGTCCATACTTGATTAATATACATAGAATCCATTTCAGATCTCATGGCCTCAAGCCACTTCTCATAGTCTAGCCCTTTAATAGCTTCTTGGTAGGTTATGGGCTCATATTGATCCATGAGCAAAACATCGCCATTTTAAGTCACAAGAAATTCATATTTCTCGGGCTCATGGTATATCCTACCAGACCTACGTGGGCCTTGTGTTACTTGGGCTAGTTCCTGAGCCATATCATTTTGTAGTCTTTGTTCAGGCTCTATTATAGGTTCAGTATTATTTTCTAAGTCTTGCATTTCTTCAATTTCTACTTTCCTCCCACTGTTTTTCTTAGAGATAAATTCTCTTTCAAAAAAAAATACTAGTTCGTGCGATAAATACTTTGCCTTCACTAAGATTGTAGAAATAGTATCTCTTAGTTTCTTTACCGATCCTACAAAGTAGCACTTATCTAATTTAGGTTTAAACTTATCAAAAACTTGACATTTTACATAGCCCTCGCAACCCTAAATCTTTATAAAAGATAAGGTGGGACGTTTTCCAGTTTATATCTCATATGGAGTCTTTTGAACCGTTTTAGAAGGAACACAATTGAGTGTAAAAGTAGTTGTCTCTAAAGAATATCCTTAAAAGGAAATTGAAAGATCTATATGACTCATCGTAGATCGTATCATGTTTAACAAGGTACGATTCCTCTTTTTTGAAACACCATTCCATTGTGGTGTTTCAGGTGAAGTGAGTTGTGATACTATACCACACTTCTTTAAATAGTCATCAAATTCTTGGTTTAAGTATTCTCCACCTTGATTTGATCGAAGTATTTTAATACTTTTGTCAAGTTAGTTTTGCACTTCATTCTTGAATTCCTTGAACTTTTCAAAAAATTCTGATTTGTGTTTCATAAGATATATATATATCCATATCTACTGAAGTCATTAGTAAATATAATGAAGTATTGGAAACCTCCTCTAGTAGGTGAACTAATAGACCCACATACATCAGTATGTATAAGACTTAATAGATCATTAGCCTTTTCACTGTGTCCAATGAATAGAGCTTTAATCATCTTACCTAATAAACAATATTCACATACTTCATATGATTCAAAATCAAATGAATCCAAGAATCCATCTTTATGAAACTTGGATATGCGCTTCTCATTTATATGGCCCAAACGACAATGCCAGAGATAGGATGGATTTAAATCATTTGATTTAAATCGCTTAGTGTTTATGTTATAGATAGACATTTCAAGATCAAGAATATAGAGTCCATTGAACATTTGTGCACTGCAGTAAAACATTTCATTTAAATAAATTAAACAACTTTTATTTTTTATTATAAATGAAAAACCTTTCTTGTTCAAACAAGAAACAAAATAATATTCCTGCTAATGGCAGGTACAAAATAACAATTCTCTAATTCAATTACTAAACCAAAAGGTAAAGATAAATGATATGTTTTTACAACTAGGGCAGTAACTTTTGCTCCATTGCCAACTCACAGGTCCACTTCACCTTAGCCAGAGTTCTACTCCTTAGTAGTTCCTGTACATTTGTACAAATATGAGAACCACATCTGGTATCTAATACCCAAGATATAAAAGTAGAAACATTAATTTCTATAACATAAATACCTGAAGCGAAAGTCTCACTTCCTTTTTTCTTTTTCAGATCTTCTAGATAGACCTTGTAATTACTCTTCCAATGCCCGGTCTGACCGTAATGGAAGCATGTCCTTTCCTTAGCCACAACCCCTTTTGGTTTCAGTGCAGAAGACTTAGACTTGGGCTTGCCTTTGGATTTGGAATCCTTCTTATTTTTGCCCTTACCTTTGCCTTTGCCCTTTTGAACCATCATTATGGTATTGAGTTTAGTCTTTTGTAAATTTTGTTTAGTAGTTCTTAACATGCTTAACAGTTCTAAAAGTTGTTTTGTCAATTTCATTCATGTTATAATTCATGATGAATTGACCATAACTCTATGACAACGATTACAGAATTAAGTCAATAGCTAACTCTTAGCCTAGTGGAGCACCCATCTTTCAAGGTTTTCAACATACCCAATCATTTTAAGTACATGAGATCCAACAGGGTTTCCTTATGCCAATTTGCACTGAAAAATGCTTTTGTCACCTCAAACCTTTCATGTCGAGCTTAGCCTTCATAAAGCATCTTAAGATGCTCAAGCATGTCATAAGCTTCCATGTTATCATATTGCTTCTGAAACTCAGAGTCCATGGTAGCCAGCATGAGATAATCGATATCTAATACGTCATCATGATACTTCTTATAAGAATCCTTTTGAGCCTGAGGGGCACTAACTTTAGGTTCTTGAGGAACAAGTTCCTTTAGGACATACATTTTTTGCTAATGTTTAAGGACTATCCTTAAATTCCTGTACCAATGCAGGAAGTTTATCCTATTCAATTTGTCCTTCTCAAGGACTAATCGCAGTGATAGATTATTTGATGTATTAGCCATTGGTTATCTACTTTAGAAATATGCAAAGTAAGTATTAAGTTTCAAACATTTAATAAGGTCTTTTATTAAATGTACCTCTCACTATTTTATTCAAATTAATAACTCTCACTATTAATTTAGAAAGTCACATTGTCTAAGCTTTCTAGTAGGCCAAGATTCATATTTCACTAAGCCTTAAGTTAGCTTTGGCTAATCACTTCAAACTTAGTTATTTAGGTAGGCAACACTCACCAATTGTATCATATAAAACTCTTGGATAGTTAGGTGAACAACACTTGTTCTAGTCTATTTTATGAACTAAACTTAACTATATGCCTCTAAGTCTCAATCTTATTGAGATATCCTAGTTAAGTCGGACCCAATGCTTGACATTCAGATATTACTATTATCCGGTCGCGTCTCACCAAGATAAATAAGGTACTTTGCTTTGGTAACCTATCTTATGTCGATCAGACCTTGATGAGTGTCAAGCATTGGAAGGCATCGTTTAATTATTACTAACTTAATATTTCAGATGAGGGATTTTAATTTAATCATTATTAGATATCACCATAACTAGTCTATTTATTCATGTAATATGTCTAGCATATCTCATACATCATATAAAGTAAATGAATAAAATAGACTATTGCATATCACATATCAAGCAATGGATAAAACTATCATATAGCAGGAACATATGCTATCACATAGTAAATGCATGCTCATCAATATCATCACATAATAAAGAAATCAAAATGTCACAGAGTATGGCCTAAATTCTATTTTCTAATAATATTCCTAAACTAAACTCCTTAGCTTTTTCTTGTCCTATAGCTCTTTAGCTTCTCCTCATTCCAAGCAAAGGTTGCTCCATTGTGATTACAATTTTGTAACAGAAACCTGGAGTTACATTCGGGGGGAAGTGAGATGAGAAAAGAATATACATTAGAAAAATAAAAAAGATACGACACACAGGTCCTATTTAAAATCTATCCATTAAAAACTCTAAAGGCCATACTATGTAACACATTCATGCATCATATGTAATAATTGCTAACAATATATGTGACCAAGATAAGCAGGATGATTGACTTATATATTTCATAACATAATCATCATTAAAAATCATGTTTTAAAACAGCACCTTAAGAACAAAAATGATTTTTGAATGCTATGCAGAGTTAGCACGGTGAAAAATTAAATTTATCTGACATTCAGATTAATTTTTTCATCAATAATTGACACACCCCTTTAGTCGAATAATTCAACCTTATTTGACATTCAAATCATAGTTTCAAAGTAGTATTTACATCAAAATAAAGTGGACAGATTTCATTATATCAAATAGATCCAACAAAGTTCAAATACATTAAACCATTCACGCATAAGCTTCATACATGAGTCCAAATTTATTTAATCACATTAAACGAATTTAAACTAATCTATATACGAAAACAAACTTAGAACTAATCACATTAATTATGTGTAGAATAGATTCTATTCATAAACACAGAGTATATCATATATATAAAAACTGATTTAAGGAATAAATCTGATTAATTCCAATTCATAACAGAACTTTCTTATTTCAAAAAAATTTTCACATATTAAATCATGTACACGCATTAATCCTATTTGTTCTTATCAAAACAGAACCCAAAATCAATCACGAAAATATATTCAGATTCAAATTAAAACCCAGAATTATACATGAAACAGATTTGAATATGAACTAGAAAACACATAATCAGATTCATTTAATTAATGTCATTAATTCTTAATTAGAATCAAAATATAATTATATATATCATACATAAACCAAACGAGTTTATATATATCACATATATATCTAGTTTAAACAGAAACTAATTTGATTTTATTTATCACGTATATATTCATCAAACACATAATTCTGAGTTAAACCAAAATAGAATATTTATGATATAAACATTCAGAAAAATAGTTAAACACATAATCAAATTTATGTTTTTGCAAGAAGCTCTGATACCACTATTAAGATTTGGATCAACATACATAGTGAAATTTTAAAATTTTGATCCAAAACCTTCCTAGGATCCATGCAAAAGTCATAAACCAGTATTAGGGTTTTATCTTATTTGTGCTCGTGTTCTTTCTGAATGAATCCTTGAGAGATCAAAATGAATTAAACGCCAGTCGGAAGATACAACGTCTCTACAATATCCACAAGGTGAAAACGACTTCTCCCCTCTATAAAACTGCTAGGATTTGTTTCTCTCACTAGAATTGAGTTTGGACATTTTCTAGAGTGATTTAGGGTTTGATTGAAGTCAATGTGTGTTATATAATGTGCTACCTTCAAGTTCTTTTATAGAACTAATGCATATCACAATCCTTATCCCATTAGGATAATGCTTCAAAAATTCTAATCATACTAGATAACTATCACTTTATCCTTATCCTAGAGAGAGTGAGGAGAGATACGACTTATTTGTTAATTATCTAATATTAGATAATTTATCTCATAATATAATTATCTAATATCTAATAACGTAATTATCCAATATTACTTAATATCAAATAATATCACATAATATAATATATATATATATATATATATGTGAATAAATATATATATTATTTTTAATAATATATATGTACGAAAATAAGTTCAATTAATTAAATTTTAGTCCAACTAAAATCTAATTAATTATTATCTCATTCTTACTCCTTTTATGTGATTGTAGGTTCTTACTATGTTGATAATGACTCATTTTGGGTCATAAACAGTGAGCAGTATTTAGTAAATATATCACTGTCACTCAAGTAGTAAGAATATATATGATTTAACATCTACCTAATATATGATTAACATTTTGCATCATAACCCCTTTTGTAACAATATCCAAATTGAACTGGAGGTATGAAGTGTGTAATCCTCGTCAATGTTCAATTTATATTTCTTGATATTGAGTAAATTTAAAACAAATGATTAATATCACATATTGATCCAATTAAGCATGGCCATGCATTTCTAAGTCTCACTCATCAAGGGGCCTAAGGATATTTCCCTTTTATACAAGAGTAACAAAATTCCATCTATATCACTTACTTCCTTCTGCATGATTTGTGACACACTCAATCAATATCCTAATCGCCATTCGATTAAGGTAACATAGGATGACATCAAAGTGAGTAACTCTTCATGTAAGGAACCGTAGTGACTTCAAGTCAAAGGACTATGTGCATTTGTGATTATATTAGAATAACTAATGACACATTTGACCATACAGTATTCTCATAGTGGGTTAGTTCAGTACATTATTCACTATAATGTACTCATATATTGACTTGATATCACATATCCAAGATTCATAATCATCATCACTATATATGTTAGTCTCGATATATTATTACTATCCTTTTTGTATAATACTTGACTAGGGATATTTTAGGAATAGCAAAGCTATTCCAAGGATAATTATTTTATTAAGTAATAATTTGTGCAAAATAAAATAAAATAAAATAAAATAATTATATTGTCAAAATGAAACGTAATACATTGTGTAATATTGCAATCATTTCTATGATTGACTCCTAGTCATAGGTAGTTTAATGCATGTTCATATATAGTTCTTGAATGATACAAATGATGACATATTGATTTGCAAGAGATTAAAAGATCTCATAGCTATAGGTTGCTCAACTTATTTAGTTAGTTATTTGGATGATCATGAATTTGTACTTGGATATATGTTAAGAGGAACTATGTCATGAATACAGCAACCTTAAGAGCATGTTATAAATGCGCTTATGAAGCTATTTTGTTAAAAGTTTTTTGTTCTTAATCTATTTTATTTTGTGAAAATATTGCTATTATGGTCTTTTCTTTAAGTAATAATAATTTTGCTTGTGCAAATGAATTCAATTCAAAGTAAAAGTTTATTAGAAAGAAAAAATCAAAGTATATTACTTATTTTTCCATGGATTATGTATTTGTGGACCACTACTAAAGGTTTAGAAGTTAATATAAGTATGATCATGTGAATATTGTAAAATTGCCCAAACCTTTTAGTATTTTGTGTTACGAGAATTTTAATTATATGAGCTTATTGTTATCTTGAGATATGTTTAATTGAAATATTCATATTGTTGTCATACATTTTACATACATTTTAAGTTATGGTATATATAAAAAATTTTTAAACTTTGTCTCATTACTGTGTTAAGGATATTAATTCTCACTTGCATCTTGGATAAATATTAGGACCATTATGTTGAGGATTTACATTTAGTCCTATTAAAGTTATGTGGATCTATTATACATATTTATGTCTATATCTCTATCAATATTAATTGTTTAATTGGTGAGTGTAAGTATTCGACATATTAATATGCCATCGAATATAATATTAGTATTATTGGATCTT